>WNGS01002780.1:53415-63736 GCA_020271785.1 Procambarus virginalis | reverse complement strand
TCTACTAAACTCAACATACTGGGCCTACTACTCACACTCAACATACGTGGGCCCTACTACACACACTCAACATACTGGGCCTAGCACTCACACTCAACATACTGGGCCTAGCACTCACACTCAACATACTGGGCCAAGTACTCACACTCAACATACCTGGGCCTAGCACTCACACTCAACATACTGGGCCTACTACTCACACTCAACATACTGGGCCAACTACTCACACTCAACATACTGGCCCTACTACTCACACTCAACATACTGGGCCTACTCCTCACACTCAACATACTGGGCCTACTCCTCACACTCAACATACTGGGCCTAGTACTCACACTCAACATACTGGGCCTACTACTCACACTCAACATACTGGGCCTAGCACTCACACTCAACATACTGGGCCTACTCCTCACACTCAACATACTGGGCCTACTCCTCACACTCAACATACTGGGCCTAGTACTCACACTCAACATACTGGGCCTACTACTCACACTCAACATACTGGGCCAACTACTCACACTCACATACTGGGCCAACTCCTCACACTCAACATACTGGGCCTACTACTCACACTCAACATACTGGGCCTACTCCTCACACTCAACATACTGGGCCTACTCCTCACACTCAACATACTGGGCCTAGCACTCACACTCAACATACTGGGCCTAGCACTCACACTCAACATACTGGGCCTACTACTCACACTCAACATACTGGGCCTAGTACTCACACTCAACATACTGGGCCAACTACTCACGACTCAACATATCTGGGCCTACTCCTCACACTCAACATACTGGGCCTAGCACTCACACTCAACATACTGGGCCTACTACCCACACTCAACATACTGGGCCTACTCCTCACACTCAACATACTGGGCCTAGCACTCACACTCAACATACTGGGCCTAGCACTCACACTCAACATACTGGGCCTACTCCTCACACTCAACATACTGGGCCTAGTACTCACACTCAACATACTAGGCCTACTACCTCACACTCCACATACTGAGCCTACTACTCACACTCAACATACTGGGCCTAGTACTCACAATCAACATACTGGGCCTAGTACTCACAATCAACATACTGGGCCTAGTACTCACAATCAACATACTGGGCCTAGTACTCACAATCAACATACTGGGCCTAGTACTCACAATCAACATACTGGGCCTAGGTACTCCACACTCAAACATACTTGGGCCTAGTACTCACACTCAACATACTGGGCCTACTACTCACACTCAACATACTGGGCCTAGTACTCACAATCAACATACTGGGACCTTTACTCACACTCACCATACTGGGCCTACTACTCACACTCAACATACTTGGCCAACTACTCACTACTCAACCATACTTGTGGACCAAACTCCTCACACTCAACATACTGGGCCTACTCCTCACACTCAACATACTGGGCCTACTCCTCACACTCAACATACTGGGCCTAGCACTCACACTCAACATACTGGGCCTAGCACTCACACTCAACATACTGGGCCAACTACTCACGACTCAACATACTGGGCCTAGTACTCACACTCAACATATTGGATCTATCAACACAACACTGGCCACACTAAGGAGAGGGATAAGACCAGAGTTACCACCAGTGGTCCTCTGGACCAGCTCTCGGGACCAATCCTTCACAACAACACCTGATGAACATATTGTACAAAGTGTACTCTGAACCTGTTTCACCAAGTGCAGTTAACAGCTCCGTCTTCTGTGCCATGGTAAGTCCACTACGGGTTAACCATAGCCTGTGCTACTTTGACCTTTTTGTTCCAGGTAGCGATTCTTAACAACAACAAACTGTTCCACAGTGTGTGTGTGTGTACACTGTACTGTCCCACAGTGTGTACAAGTGTACTGGGTGTCTCTACAGTGTACTAACCTTTAATGTCCATATTTGAGGTCTATGTTTTCGAGGCAACGAAATTATTCTATATATTCCCCCTCATCCCCTGACACCCGTCCCAGACCCGTCCCAGACCCGTCCCACACCCATCCCACACCCGTCCCAGACCCGTCCCACACCCGTCCATCAGACAATCCCCACAACCCGCCCTTCCCACGACCATATTCTCCTACCCACTCCACAACCTTACTCATTAGCCACCACACTCTGCTGTCTCTCCCAAGCTTCTCCCACCTGTACCCTGGAGCGCTGGTTCGCATCTAATTACAACTATGTCCCACACAGATGTTCCTCTGCGCTATTGTCTTCTGAGATCACTGTAGGTGTCCCTCAAGCTGGTAGGCCATTGGTCCGTTGTTACAGCTGGTGGCGCGTCGTTGATCCAGCTGGTGTGCCAGACGTCGTTGTCAGCTGGTGGCCGCGTCGTTCCCAGCTAGTGGCCGCGTCGTTCCCAGCTAGTGGCCGCGTCGTTCCCAGCTAGTGGCCGCGTCGTGTCCCAGCTGGCATGGCCGCGCTCTTTCCCAGACTGGTGGCCGGCGTCGTATGTGTCAGCTGGTGGCCCTGCGTCGTTCCCCGCTGGTGGCCGCGTCGTTCCCAGGTGGTGGCCGCGTCGTTCCCAGCTGTAGGCTGCGTCGTTCCCAGCTGGTGGCCACGTCGTTCCCAGCTGGTGGCCGCGTCTTTCCCAGCTGGTGGCCGCGTCTTTCCCAGCTGGTGGCCGCGTCCGTTTGTCCCAGCTGGTGGCTGCGTCGTTCCCAGCTGGTGGCTGCGTCGTTCCCAGCTGGTGGCCGCGTCTTTCCCAGCTGGTGGCCGCGTCGGTTCCGCACTGGTGCCGCACCGTCTGTTCCCAGCTGGTTGGACCGCGTCAAGTTCCCCAGCATGTGGCCGCGGTCGTCCCAGCTGGTGGCCGCGTCTTTCCCAGCTGGTGGCCGCGTCTTTCCCAGCTGGTGGCCGCGTCTTTCCCAGCTGGTGGCCGCGTCGTTCCCCGCTGGTGGCCGCGTCGTTCCCCGCTGGTGGCCGCGTCGTTCCCAGGTGGTGGCCGCGTCGTTCCCAGCTGGGGGCCGCATCGTTCCCAGGCTGGCGGCCGCGGTGCCCAGGCTGGCGGCCGCGGTGCGTTCCCAGCTGGTGCCGCGCTCGTGTCCCTCAGCTGGTGTGCCGGCGATCGTTCCAGCTAGGCGGCCCCGCTGTCGTGCTGTCAGCTGGTCGGCCAGCGGTCGTTCCCAGCTGGCCTGGCCGCGTTCCAGTGCCCAGCTGGTGGCTGCGTCGTTCCCAGCTGGTGGCTGCGTCGTTCCCAGCTGGTGGCTGCGTCGTTCCCAGCTGGTGGCTGCGTCGTTCCCAGCTGGTGGCTGCGTCGTTCCCAGCTGGTGGCTGCGTCGTTCCCAGCTGGTGGCTGCGTCGTTCCCAGCTGGTGGCTGCGTCGTTCCCAGCTGGTGGCCGCGTCTTTCCCAGCTGGTGGCCGCGTCTTTCCCAGCTGGTGGCCGCGTCGTTCACGTTCCCAGCTGGGGGCCGCGTCGTTCCCAGCTGGTGGCTGCGTCGTTCCCAGCTGGTGGCTGCGTCGTTCCCAGCTGGTGGCTGCGTCGTTCCCAGCTGGTGGCCACGTCGTTCCCAGCTGGTGGCAGCGTCGTTCCCAGCTGCCGGCACGCGACCGTTCCCACCTAGCTGGTTGCCTGCGCTCGTCCCAGCTGTGGCGGCCGCGTCGTTCAACTTAAAATATCTTTGTCCGTTTTTTCCTTCAGTTTGTCGAATTTTGGCAAACGAGCAAGAGATCTTTCCTCTCCTGTGAGGAGTGCACTTAAGGCGCCGTCTGGCCCATGTTTACTGTTTTGGTGAGTCGGTGTTGGTGTGTGTGTGTACTCACCTAGTTGTGCTTGCGGGGGTTGAGCTTTACTGGCCATGTCCTTTGGTCCCCCCCTCTCAACCGTTCAATCAAACAGGTGTACAGGTTTCCCTGAGCCTATTGGGCTCTATCATATCATACACCTTGAAGTGTGCGTATGGAGTCAGCCTCCACCACATCACTGCCTATATGCTATTCCATTTGGTCACCAATCCCACTTCTGACACTAATCAAAAGTTCTGCTTTCTCAGCATATCTCGTGTCGGCCATCATTATGGGCACTCAGTTTCCACCTGTGTCTCTTGTTCGTGTCCCCTGTGTTAAACAGCCTATCTTTATCAACCCTGTCGATTCCCCTGAGAATCTTGAATGTGGTGATGCATGCCCCCCATCAACACACATGTATGTGTGGGTGTGGCTGTTGGGTGTATGTGGTGGCTGGGTGTAGGTAAGTAAGTGATGGTGGTGCTGTGTAGTTGATGCAGGGGTGGTGGGGGGTTGTGGGTGTGGATGGAGGTAGGGTGGGGGGGGGGTGGGGTGTGATGGGAAGTGTGTGTGTGTGTGTGGTGTGTGTGTAGGTGTGAGGTGGTGTGTGTGTGGTGGTGATGTGTATGGCTGTTGTGTGTGTGTGTGTGTGTGTGTGGTGTGTGGTTTGTGGGTGTGTGGATGCTATCTAGTATGTTTGGCGGGGGTTGAGCTCTGCTCTTTCGGCCGCCTCTCAACTGTTACTAACTACTAACTAACTAATCCCCGCCCTCCCCCCCTCCCCCCCCCCCCCCAGGAAGCAGCCTCCGTAACAGACTAGACGTAGAATTACATGCTATATATATATATATGCTTTACCAGTCTCCGTGGTGTAGTGGTAAGACACTCGCCTGGCGTTCCGCGAGCGCTTTGTCATGGGTTCGTATCCTGGCCGGGGAGGATTTATGGGCGCAATTCCTTAACTGTAGCCTCTGTTTAACGCCAACAGTAAAATGGGTACTTGGATGAAAAAACGATCTTCGCGGCGGGGATCGTATTCCAGGGACCTGCCCGAAACACTACGCGTACTAGTGGCTGTACAAGAATGTAACAACTCTTGTATATATCTCAAAAAATATTATTTTATATTTGGTGTTTTGACTTAATGCGTCTCAACCTGTGGAGAGTTTCTGACGCCTCCACAATACACCAACACAGACTGGACACAACGAGGGACTGCCAATATGTCCTCAGAAATGGCCAACTCATTTCTATGTAAACAGTTCCCCAATACTTTATTAGTACAACAAACTCACAGAAAACTCCTGCGCATCTAATGCACATGTTCCCAATTATAAGGCGACATTGAGGCATCTAATGCACATGTTCCCAATTACAAGGCGACATTGAGCCGTCGGACAGGTCGACAAAGGTGACGTTTGTCAGCTCCAGGTTATATACGGCATGACTGAACATGACATTCTCGGTTATTGCAGAGGAAGCACCCGTGACGCGTGTGTGACGGGAGGAGGGGAGAGCCAGCGGGTGTGACGGGAGGCATGGGAGAGCCAGCGTTTGTGACGGGAGGCATGGGAGAGCCATGTGTGACGGGAGGCATGGAGAGCCAGTGGTGTGACGGGAGGCATGGGAGAGCCAGTGGTGTGACGGGAGGCATGGGAGAGCAGCGGTGTGACGGGAGGCATGGGAGAGCCAGCGGGTGACGGGAGGCATGGGAGAGCCAGCGGTGTGACGGGAGGCATGGGAGAGCAGGGTGTGAAGGGAGGCATGGGAGAGCCAGCGGTGTGACGGGAGGCATGGGAGAGCCAGCGGTGTGACGGGAGGCATGGGAGAGCCAGCGGTGTGACGGGAGGCATGGGAGAGCCAGCGGTGTGACGGGAGGCATGGGAGAGCCAGCGGTGTGACGGGAGGCATGGGAGAGCCAGCGGTGTGACGGGAGGCATGGGAGAGCCAGCGGTGTGACGGGAGGCATGGGAGAGCCAGCGGTGTGACGGGACACACATGGGAGACCAATGGGGTGACAATTAGCTAATGAGGCGAATCAGAACTGCGGAGATCTGCAATAATCACCAGAGATTGGTCAGAGAAATGGCTATTAGACGTTAACCCTAACAAATGCAATGTTATGTGGATGGGCGATAGTGAGACTTTCCCAAATGCAGAACAGGATGAGGGGGAAGACACCTTCCAACTTGTGAGAAAGTGGACGACTTAGGAGTGGACCTAACTGGGGACCTAACACCAGAACCACACTTCAGCAGGATAACGAGGATTAAATACTCCATACTGGGAAATGTCCGGTTTCAGAAACTTAGACAAAGTTCCCATCCGAGCGCTGTATTGATCCTCTGGCAGGCCTGCTATATTGAGTATGCTGCCCCGGCCTCGAACCCTTACCTAAACACAGATCTAAAGTAGAAAACGTCCAAAAATATGGAAGGGTCCTGAGTCAAGGGGACTGAGCTACGAAGCAAGGCTGAGGAACTGGACCTCATTACACTGGAGGAAGGAAGGAATAGGGCAGACATGATAAAGACGTTCAAGATACCATTGGGATTGACAAAGTAGATAGAGAAGCATGTTCGAATTAAGGAAGAGTGGAACGAAATGACGTGGATGGAAACACAGATGAGTCAGAGATGTGTCCGGAGCCAGTTTGAAAAACAGTTTTAAATGCATATACGAGAAAAAAACAGAGTGAAAAGTTACTGCATTGAACTATTGAAAGTTGAAAAGCCGGGCTTAAGAGGTGATACTCGACCCTACAATCTCAACTAGGCGAGTACACACACACACACACACACACACACACACACACACACACACACACACACACACACACACACACACACACACACAGGGGCCTCGTAGCCTGGTGAATAACGCGCAGGACTCGTAATTCTGTGGCGCGGGTTCGATTCCCGCACGAGGCAGAAACAAATGGGTAAAGTTTCTTTCACCCTAAATGCCCCTGTTACCTAGCAGTAAATAGGTACCTGGGAGTTAGTCAGCTGTCACGGGCTGCTTCCTGGTGTGTGTGTGTACTCACCTAATTGTGCTTGCGGGGGTTGAGCTTTGGCTCTTTGGTCCCGCCTCTCAACTGTCAATCAACTGGTGTACAGTTCCTGAGCCTACTGGGCTCTATCATATCTACATTTGAAACTGTGTATGGAGTCAGCCTCCACCACATCACTGCCTAGTGCATTCCATTTACTAACTACTCTGACACTGAAAAAGTTCTTTCTAATGTCTCTGTGGCTCATTTGGGTACTCAGCTTCCACCTGTGTCCCCTTGTTCGCGTCCCTCCAGTGTTGAATAGTTCATCCTTGTTTACCCGGTCAATTCCCTGAGGATTTTGTAGGTTGTGATCATGTCCCCCCTTACTCTTCTGTCTTCCAGTGTCGTAAGTTGCATTTCCCGCAGCCTTTCCTCATAACTCATGCCTCTTAGTTCTGGGACTAGTCTAGTAGCATACCTTTGGACTTTTTCCAGCTTCGTCTTGTGCTTGACAAGGTACGGGCTCCATGCTGGGGCCGCGTACTCCAGGATTGGTCTTACATATGTGGTGTACAAGATTCTGAATGACTCCTTACACAGGTTCCTGAACGCCGTTCTGATGTTAGCCAGCCTCGCATATGCCGCAGACGTTATTCTCTTTATGTGGGCTTCAGGAGACAGGTTTGGTGTGATATCAACTCCTAGATCTTTCTCTCTGTCTGTTTCATTAAGTACTTCATCCCTATTCTGTATCCTGTGTCTGGCCTCCTTTTTCCACTGCCTAGTTTCATTACTTTGCATTTACTTGAGTTGAACTTCAACAGCCATTTGTTGGACCATTCACTCAGTCTATCTAGGTCATCTTGTAGCCTCCTACTATCATCCTCTGTTTCAATCCTCCTCATAATTTTTGCATCGTCGGCAAACATTGAGAGGAACGAATCTATACCCTCTGGGAGATCATTTACATATACCAGAAACAGTATAGGTCCAAGGACTGACCCCTGCGGGACTCCACTTGTAACGTCTCGCCAATCTGAGACTTCACCCCTCACACAGACTCGTTGACTCCTGTTGCTTAGGTACTCCTCTATCCACCGGAGTACCTTCCCTTTCACTCCAGCCTGCATCTCCAACTTTCGCACTAGCCTCTTGTGTGGCACTGTATCAAAGGCTTTCTGACAATCCAAAAATATGCAGTCTGCCCACCCTTCTCTTTCTTGCCTTATTTTTGTTGCCTGGTCGTAGAATTCAAGTAATCCTGTGAGGCAGGACCTGCCATCCCTAAACCCATGTTGATGCTGTGTTACAAAGTTCCTTCGCTCCAGATGCTCCACTAGTTTTTTTCGCACAATCTTCTCCATCAGCTTGCATGGTATGCAGGTTAGGGACACTGGCCTGTAGTTCAGTGCCTCCTGTCTATCCCCTTTCTTGTATATCGGGACTACGTTAGCTGCTTTCCAAATATCTGGCAGTTCCCCTGTTGCCAGTGATTTGTTATACACTATGGAGAGTGGTAGGCACAGTTCTCTTGCTCCTTCCTTTAGAACCCATGGGGAGATTCCATCTGGGCCTATAGCCTTTGTCACATCCAACTCTAGTAAACACTTCCTTACTTCCCCGCTGGTAATCTCAAAGTCTTCCAGTGTTTCCTGGTTAGCTATTCCCTCTCTTACCTCTGGAATTTCTCCTTGCTCTAAGGTGAAGACCTCCTGGAATTTCTTATTCAACTCCTCACACACTTCCTTGTCATTTGTAGTGAATCCTTCCGCCCCTATTCTCAGTTTCATAACCTGTTCCTTTACTGTTGTTTTTTCTCCTGATGTGGCTATGCAACAAGCCATATCAGGGTTAGTGTGTGTGTGTGTGTGTGTGTGTGTGTGTACTCACCTAGTTGTACTCACCTAGTTGTGCTTGCGGGGGTTGAGCTCTGGCTCTTTGGTCCCGCCTCTCAACCGTCAATCAACAGGTGTACAGTTTCCTGAGCCTAATGGGCTCTATCATATCTACACTTGAAACTGTGTATGGAGTCAGCCTCCACCACATCGCTTCCTAATGCATTCCATTTGTCAACCACTCTGACACTAAAAAAGTTCTTTCTAATATCTCTGTGGCTCATTTGGGCACTCAGCTTCCACCTGTGTCCCCTAGTGCGTGTGCCCCTTGTGTTAAACAGCCTGTCTTTATCAACCCTGTCGATTCCCCTGAGAATCTTGAATGTGGTGATCATGTCCCCCCTAACTCTTCTGTCTTCCAACGAAGTGAGGTTTAATTCCTGCAGTCGCTCCTCGTAGCTCATACCTCTCAGCTCGGGTACTAGTCTGGTGGCAAACCTTTGAACCTTTTCCAGTTTAGTCTTATGCTTGACTAGATAGGGACTCCATGCTGGAGCCGCATACTCCAGGATTGGTCTGACATATGTGGTATATAATGTTCTGAAAGATTCCTTACACAAGTTTCTAAAGGCCGTTCTTATGTTAGCCAACCTGGCATATGCTGCTGATGTTATCCTCTTGATATGAGCTTCAGGGGACAGGTCTGGCGTGATATCAACCCCCAGGTCTTTCTCTCTCTCTGACTCTTGAAGTATTTCATCTCCCAAATGATACCTTGTATCTGGTCTCCTGCTTCCTACCCCTATCTTCATTACATTACATTTGCTTGGGTTAAACTCTAACAGCCATTTGTTCGACCATTCCTGCAGCTTGTCCAGGTCTTCTTGAAGTCTCAAGCTGTCCTCCTCTGTCTTAATCCTTCTCATAATTTTGGCGTCGTCAGCAAACATTGAGAGGAATGAGTCTATACCCTCTGGGAGATCATTTACGTATATCAGAAACAGGATAGGTCCAAGTACAGAGCCCTGTGGGACTCCACTGGTGACTTCACGCCAGTCTGAGGTCTCACCCTCACTGTAACTCGTGTGTGTGTGTGTGTTGTGGTGTGTGTGGTGTGTGTGGTGTGTGTGTGTGTGTGTGTGTGTGTGTGTGTGTGAGTGTGTGTGAGTGTAGAGGGTGAGAGGCGTGTGGTGTCAGCACCGAGGTGCTCCCAACATGCAAGGCGCGGACCATGCAGTCATACTTCTTTGTCTCACACTTTAATGAGCGTTGTTAAAGATGAGGGCAGCACGTGCCCCCTCCTCCCCCCCCCAGGGTGCCGCCGCTCGATACAATCCACTATTTACTATTTGTCTCGGCACAATCGAGCTCTTAGCTCTTGGACCCGGCTTTTATAACCAATTTATTTTTCCTCTATTATATCTACCACAAATATTTCTCTGTAACACACGCACACACCCAGGAAGCAGCCCGTAGCAGCTGTCTAACTCCCAGGTACCTATTTACTGCTAGGTGAACAAAAAGCATCATGGTGAAAGAAACTCTGCTCATTTGTTTCAGCCATCGCCTAGGATTAATCCCGCGGACCTAGGATTACGAGTCCAGAGCGCTGTCCACTCAGCTATCAGGCCCCCCTCTGTGTGTGTGTAAGGGAGAGAGAGAGAGAGAGAGGAGAGAGAGAGAGAGAGAGAAACACACAGAGCGAGAGAGAGAGAGACGAGAGAGAGA
>WNGS01002780.1:0-36748 GCA_020271785.1 Procambarus virginalis | reverse complement strand
TATATATATATATATAATTATATATATATATATAATATATATATATTATATATATATATTAGGGGTACCACCTCTGGTGCAATTGCAGGGACCCACATCCTCGAAGAAGAAACAAAGAGCATTCAGAGAAGATCTTGTGGATTCTCACTGAATACTTAATTCTTTTCTTCTCCTACCACCCTATTATTTTTTTGTATGTTTTGTTTTATTTTATTGCAATGCTACAGTTACAGAGAACACACACACACACACAACAAAAATATATAACAATTAAACAATCAGCGTTCGAAGACCTCGTCCAGCTCCTCGGAGGTTGGGTGCGTACCCAGGACAGCACGCATTTCCCCTCTGTACTGCGACACTGAGGCGCTGGAATAGGAAACTGGCTGCTCGTGGGTTCTAGTTTTCCCAATGAGTTCCTCACCAACTCCTTTTAAAACTTGAGTGCACATTTACCCCAGGCACCCAGAGTCTCTGAGCCTATCGGCACGAACCTGTAACAACGTTCTAGGTCTCTGTACTGTGGATTTTCTGGGTCTCCCTGAAGGTGCTGCCCCACCTCCCTCCGCTGAGCTGTAACGTAAATAGGTAACGTAAATAGGTATAATATATATATATATATATATATATATATATATATATAATATATATATATTATTATATATTATATATATATTCATTTTACTCATGTTTGACAAACGTGGTGGAACATGGAACAGTTCATTTTCACACTTCATTATGATTTTTAAGATTATAATAAATAGTATAATGGTCTTCAATATGGTGTTTATAGTGTGTGTAAAGCTGAACAGTGGGCTAGTGAGAGAAGTTTCAACAGTAAACTGTGACCCTTGAAGGGTCGAACCTTAGCCGCCAGACTGATAGCCCAGTTGGTTTAGTGGTTCGGACTGCAACCCTAGCGGCCAAGGTTCGAACCCTTGAGGGACCATTAGCTTACTGATTACACACACACACACACACACACACCCACACACACACACACACACACAGACCATACAGGGGTCCGGGTTCGATCCAGGCCAGGCCCGCGGAAACAGATGAGCAGAGTTTCTTTCACCCTGATGCTCCTGTTACCTAGCAGTATAGGTACCTGGGACTTACACAACTGTTACAGGCTGCTTCCTGTGTATGTGTGTTTGAAAAAAAATAGTAACAGTTGATTGATTGACAGTTGAGAGGCGGGACGGAAAGATCAGAGTTCAACCCCGCAGCACAACTAGATGAACACACACACAAACTGTGGGGATGTAAGGAAGCTCTTGCTAGAGTTGGAGGTGATAAAGACTATAGCGCCGATGGAATATCGCAATGGATACTAAAGGAAGGAGCAGAATCACTGTGTTTGCCACTCTCCATAGTGTATATCAAACCAATGGTAACAGGGGTATTGCCAAAAATTTGGAAGACTGCTAATGTAGTCCGGATATACAAGAAAGGGGATAGACAGGAAGTACTGAACTACAGGCCAGTGTCCCTAACCTGCAACCATGCAAGCTGATGGAGAAGATTGTACGAAAAAAAGCTAGTGGAACATCTTTGCGAAAGAACTTTGTAACACAGCATCAACATGGGTTCAGGAGTGGCAAGTCCTGCCTCACAGGATTAATTGAATTCTACGACCAGACAACAAAATCAGGCAAGAGAGGGCTGGGCTATTTTGGATTGCCAGAAAGCCTTTGACACAGTACCACACAAGAGGCTAGTGAAAAAGCTGGAGATGCAGGCAGGAGTGAAAGGAGGTACGCCATTGGATAAGGGAGTACCTAAGCAACTGAAGACAGCGAGTCACTGTGAGGGGTGAGGCCTCAGATTGGCGAGGCGTCGCCCGTACCTTGTCACACAGATACCCTGTGGAGTCCCGCAGGGTTCAGTCCTTGGACCTGTACTGTTTTCTGATATATGTAAATGATCACCCAGAGGGGTATAGAATCGTTCCTCTCATTGTTTGCTAATGATGCAAAAATTAAGAGGAGGACTGAAACAGATTAAGATAATAGGAGGCTACAAGATGATCTGAATGACTGAATGAATGGTCCAACAAATGGCTTCTAAAGTTCAACCCAAGTAAATGCAAGGTAATGAAGGCGGTGGAAACAGGAGGCCAGACGCAGGATACAGAATGGGAGATGAAGTACTTAATGAAACGGACTGAGAGAAAGATCTAGGAGTTGATATCACACGAAACTGTCTCCTGAAGCCCACATAAAAAGAATTACATCTGTGGCATTCGCGAGGCTGGACAACATCAGAACAGCTTTCAGGAACCTGTGTAAGGAATCATTCAGAATCTTGTACACCACATATGTAAGACCAATCCTGGAGTATGCGGCCCCAGCATGGAGCCCGAACCTTGTCAAGCACAAGACGAAGCTGGAAAAATTTCAGAGGTATGCCACTCGGCTAGTCCCGGAACTACGTGGCATGAGTTACGAGGAAAGGCTGCGGGAAATGCATCTCACGATACTGGGAGATAGAGGATTAAGGGAGACATGATCATCATCTACAAAATTTTCAGAAAAATTGACAGGGTATTTTTTGTTTTTTTTTTTTGCAGGGAAATTCCTGCGCAGGCCCTAAGCCACTAGCTGGCCCACTAATAGTGACAGGGTAAACAAGGCTATTCAACACTGACGGTACACGAACAAGGGGACACAGGTGGAAACTGAGTACCCACATGAGCCACAGGGACGTTAGAAAGAACTTTTTCAGTGTCAGAGTAGTTAACAGATGGAATGCATTAGGCAGTGATGTGGTGGAGGCTGACTGCATACACAGTTTCAAGTGTAGATATGATAGAGCCCAATAGGCTCAGGAACCTGTACACCTGTTGATTGACAGTTGAGAGGCGGGACCAAAGAGCCAGAGCTCAACCCCCGCAAGCACAACTAGGTGAGTACACACAGAATAATATAATGCAGAATATTGTTAAGACAAAGAGCCATGTTGGTGAGGCTGGTGCTGGCACCCGCCCCCAACACTCACCAAAACATTAATAAGCAAACTTCCTCACAAATGAAAACTTTCTTTCTCAGCCATGACAAAATATATAGATTATTCACAAAAGCGCCTCCAACTTACGGAATCTTTACTCACACGAACACACACACTAGGTGGAGGCCAAGACCGTCAGTAGTTTCAAAGCGTTATATGACAAAGAGTGCTGGGAAGACGGGACACCACGAGCGTAGCTCTCATCCTGTAACTGCACTTAGGTAATTTCATTTAAGTAATTACTATATATATATATATATATATATATATATATATATATATATATATATATATATATATATATATATATATATATAATATGTGTATGTGTAAAAATTCCGACACCCACTCAACAGTCAACACACTCTGCTACACTGTCAACACTCACAGCTACACTGTCAACACTCACAGCTACACTGTCAACACTCACAGCTACACTGTCAACACTCACAGCTACACTGTCAACACTCACAGCTACACTGTCAACACTCACAGCTACACTGTCAACACTGCTACACTGTCTACACTCACAGCTACACTGTCAACACACATTGCTACACTGTCAACACTCACAGCTACACTGTCAACACTCACAGCTACACTGTCAACACTCACAGCTACAATGTCAACACAGCTACACTGTCAACACTGCTACACTGTCAACACTCACAGCTACACTGTCAACACTCACAGCTACACTGGCAACACTCACAGCTACACTGTCAACACTCACAGCTACACTGTCAACACTGCTACACTGTCAACACTGCTACACTGTCAACACTGCTACACTGTCAACACTGCTACACTGTCAACACTCACAGCTACACTGTCAACACTCACAGCTACACTGTCAACACTGCTACACTGTCAACACTGCTACACTGTCAACACTGCTACACTGTCAACACTCACAGCTACACTGTCAACACTCACAGCTACACTGTCAACACTCACAGCTACACTGTCAACACTGGTACACTGTCAACACTGGTACACTGTCAACACTGCTACACTGTCAACACTGCTACACTGTCAACACTGCTACACTGTCAACACACAGCTACACTGTCAACACTCGCAGCTACACTGTCAACACTGCTACACTGTCAACACACACAGCTACACTGTCAACACTCACAGCTACACTGTCAACACACACAGCAACACTGTCAACACTCACAGCTACACTGTCAACACTCACAGCTACACTGTCAACACACAGCTACACTGTCAACACACACAGCTACACTGTCAACACTCACAGCTACACTGTCAACACACACTGCTACACTGTCAACACACACAGCTACACTGTCAACACTCACAGCTACACTGTCAACACACACAGCAACACTGTCAACACACACAGCAACACTGTCAACACTCACAGCTACACTGTCAACACTCACAGCTACACTGTCAACACACACAGCTACACTGTCAACACACAGCTACACTGTCAACACTCACCGCTACACTGTCAACACACACTGCTACACTGTCAACACTCAGAGCTAAACTGTCAACACTGCTACACTGTCAACACTGCTACACTGTCAACACACAGCTACACTGTCAACACTCACAGCTACACTGTCAACACTCACAGCTACACTGTCAACACTCACAGCTACACTGTCAACACTGCTACACTGTCAACACACACAGCTACACTGTCAACACTCACAGCTACACTGTCAACACTGCTACACTGTCAACACACACAGCTACACTGTCAACACACACAGCTACACTGTCAACACTGCTACACTGTCAACACTGCTACACTGTCAACACACTGCTACACTGTCAACACACACAGCTACACTGTCAACACACACAGCTACACTGTCAACACACACCGCTACACTGTCAACACACTGCTACACTGTCAACACACACAGCTACACTGTCAACACTGCTACACTGTCAACACTGCTACACTGTCAACACACACAGCTACACTGTCAACACTGCTACACTATCAACACACACAGCTACACTGTCAACACACACAGCTACACTGTCAACACTGCTACACTGTCAACACACTGCTACAGTCAACACACACAGCTACACTGTCAACACACTGCTACACTGTCAACACTGCTACACTGTCAACACTGCTACACTGTCAACACACACTGCTACACTGTCAACACTGCCACACTGTCAACACTGCTACACTGTCAACACACACAGCTACACTGTCAACACTCACAGCTACACTGTCAACACTGCTACACTGTCAACACAGCTACACTGTCAACACTCACAGCTACACTGTCAACACTGCTACACTGTCAACACTGCTACATTGTCAACACACACAGCTACACTGTCAACACACACAGCTACGCTGTCAACACTGCTACACTGTCAACACTGCTACACTGTCAACACACACAGCTACACTGTCAACACTGCTAAACTGTCAACACTGCTACACTGTCAACACACTGCTACACTGTCAACACACACAGCTACACTGTCAACACACACCGCTACACTGTCAACAAAGTGCTACATGTCAACACACACAGCTACACTGTCAACACTGCTACACTGTCAACACTGCTACACTGTCAACACACTGCTACACTGTCAACACACACAGCTACACTGTCAACACACACCGCTACACTGTCAACACACTGCTACACTGTCAACACACACAGCTACACTGTCAACACACACCGCTACACTGTCAACACACTGCTACACTGTCAACACACACAGCTACACTGTCAACACACTGCTACACTGTCAACACTGCTACACTATCAACACACACAGCTACACTGTCAACACACACAGCTACACTGTCAACACTGCTACACTGTCAACACTGCTACACTGTCAACACACTGCTACAGTCAACACACACAGCTACACTGTCAACACACTGCTACACTGTCAATACTGCTACACTGTCAACACTGCTACACTGTCAACACTGCTACACTGTCAACACTGCTACACTGTCAACACACACTGCTACACTGTCAACACTGCCACACTGTCAACACTGCTACACTGTCAACACACACAGCTACACTGTCAACACTCACAGCTACACTGTCAACACTGCTACACTGTCAACACAGCTACACTGTCAACACTCACAGCTACACTGTCAACACTGCTACACTGTCAACACTGGTACACTGTCAACACACACAGCTACACTGTCGACACACAGCTACACTGTCAACACTGCTACACTGTCAACACACTGCTACACTGTCAACACTGCTACACTGTCAACACCCACAGCTACACTGTCAGCACTGCTACACTGTCAACACACTGCTACACTGTCAACACTGCTACACTGTCAACTCTGCTACACTGTCAACACACACAGCTACACTGTCAACACTGCTACACTGTCAACACACTGCTACACTGTCAACACTGCTACACTGTCAACACTGCTACACTGTCAACACACACAGCTACACTGTCAACACTGCTACACTGTCAACACACTGCTACACTGTCAACACAGCTACACTGTCAACACTGCTACACTGTCAACACACACAGCTACACTGTCAACACTGCTACACTGTCAACACACTGCTGCACTGTCAACACTGCTACACTGTCAGCTCTGCTACACTGTCAAAACACACAGCTACACTGTTAACTATTCCTTTACCTCATTAGCATCGTTATTACAACTATCAAAATAAATAATTATTCCATTACTGGTGAACAGCATATTCTTTGTATATATATATATATATATATATATATATATATATATATATATATATATATATATATATGCAAACAAGCCTGAATGGTCCCCAGGACTAGATACAACTGAAAACTCACACCCCAGAAGTGACTCGAACCCATACTCCCAGGAGCAACGCAACTGGTATGTACAGGGACGCCTTAAACCACTTGACCATCACGACCGGACATAAGGAAGTGATAGCCGAGGCTATATGAACCACTTCCCCGCCGGCACTCGGATGGTAATCTTGGGCATAGCATTTTATCAAATCACCTCATTTTTTGGGGCAACACGTGAGGAACACAAATGCAAACAAGCCTGAATGGTCCCCAGGACTAGATACAACTGAAAACTCACACCCCAGAAGTGACTCGAACCCATACTCCCAGGAGCAACGCAACTGGTATGTACAGGGACGCCTTAAACCACTTGACCATCACGACCGGACATAAGGAAGTGATAGCCGAGGCTATATGAACCACTTCCCCGCCGGCACTCGGATGGTAATCTTGGGCATAGCATTTTATCAAATCACCTCATTTTTTGGGGCAACACGTGAGGAACACAAATGCAAACAAGCCTGAATGGTCCCCAGGACTAGATACAACTGAAAACTCACACCCCAGAAGTGACTCGAACCCATACTCCCAGGAGCAACGCAACTGGTATGTACAGGGACGCCTTAAACCACTTGACCATCACGACCGGACATAAGGAAGTGATAGCCGAGGCTATATGAACCACTTCCCCGCCGGCACTCGGATGGTAATCTTGGGCATAGCATTTTATCAAATCACCTCATTTTTTGGGGCAACACGTGAGGAACACAAATGCAAACAAGCCTGAATGGTCCCCAGGACTAGATACAACTGAAAACTCACACCCCAGAAGTGACTCGAACCCATACTCCCAGGAGCAACGCAACTGGTATGTACAGGGACGCCTTAAACCACTTGACCATCACGACCGGACATAAGGAAGTGATAGCCGAGGCTATATGAACCACTTCCCCGCCGGCACTCGGATGGTAATCTTGGGCATAGCATTTTATCAAATCACCTCATTTTTGGGGCAACACGTGAGGAACACAAATGCAAACAAGCCTGAATGGTCCCCAGGACTAGATACAACTGAAAACTCACCCCCAGAAGTGACTCGAACCCATACTCCCAGGAGCAACGCAACTGGTATGTACAGGGACGCCTTAAACCACTTGACCATCACGACCGGACATAAGGAAGTGATAGCCGAGGCTATATGAACCACTTCCCGCCGGCACTCGGATGGTAATCTTGGGCATAGCATTTTATCAAATCACCTCATTTTTTGAGGTGATTTTCCGAAATCACCATCCGAGTGCCGGGGGGAAGTGGTTCATATAGCCTCGGCTATCACTTCCTTATGTCCGGTCGTGATGGTCAAGTGGGTAAGGCGTCCCTGTACATACCAGTTGCGTTGCTCCTGGGAGTATGGGTTCGAGTCACTTCTGGGGTGTGAGTTTTCAGTTGTATCTAGTCCTGGGGACCATTCAGGCTTGTTTGCATTTGTGTTCCTCACGTGTTGCCCCAAAAAATGAGGTGATTTGATAAAATGCTATGCCCAAGATTACCATCCGAGTGCCGGCGGGGAAGTGGTTCATATAGCCTCGGCTATCACTTCCTTATGTCCGGTCGTGATGGTCAAGTGGTTAAGGCGTCCCTGTACATACCAGTTGCGTTGCTCCTGGGAGTATGGTTCGAGTCACTTGGGGTGTGAGTTTTCAGTTGTATCTAGTCCTGGGGACCATTCAGGCTTGTTTGCATTTGTGTTCCTCACGTGTTGCCCAAAAAATGAGGTGATTTGATAAAATGCTATGCCCAAGATTACCATCCGAGTGCCGGCGGGGAAGTGGTTCATATAGCCTCGGCTATCACTTCCTTATGTCCGGTCGTGATGGTCAAGTGGTTTAAGGCGTCCCTGTACATACCAGTTGCGTTGCTCCTGGGAGTATGGGTTCGAGTCACTTCTGGGGTGTGAGTTTTCAGTTGTATCTAGTCCTGGGGACCATTCAGGCTTGTTTGCATTTGTGTTCCTCACGTGTTGCCCCAAAAAATGAGGTGATTTGATAAAATGCTATGCCCAAGATTACCATCCGAGTGCCGGCGGGGAAGTGGTTCATATAGCCTCGGCTATCACTTCCTTATGTCCGGTCGTGATGGTCAAGTGGTTTAAGGCGTCCCTGTACATACCAGTTGCGTTGCTCCTGGGAGTATGGGTTCGAGTCACTTCTGGGGTGTGAGTTTTCAGTTATATATATATATATTATATATATATATATATATATATATATATATATATATATGTCGTACCTAGTAGCCAGAACGCACTTCTCAGCCTACTATGCATGGCCCAATTTGCCTAATAAGCCAAGTTTTCCTGAATTAATATATTTTCTCTATTTTTTTTCTTATGAAATGATAAAGCTACCCATTTCATTATGTATGAGGTCAATTTTATTTTATTGGAGTTAAAACTAACGTAGATATATGACCGAACCTAACCAACCCTATCTAACCTAACCTAACCTATCTTTATAGGTTAGGTTAGGTTAGGTAGCCGAAAAAGTTAGGTTAGGTTAGGTAGGTTAGGTAGTCAAAAAACATTAATTCATGAAAACTTGGCTTATTAGGCAAATCGGGCCTTGCATAGTAGGCCGAGAAGTGCGTTCTGGCTACTAGGTACGACATATATATATATATATATATATATATATATATATATATATATATATATATATATATATATATATATATATTTATTTCAAACTCTGCAACTCAGGTGTTGTTGCACACGGGTCAATAGCAACGATGAATGCGTCGGGCTGGAAGGGGCTGAGAAGTTTCTTTTCAATAGGTTCGCTGCTCCTAGTTGTGGCGAGCAGATGCTAAGCTTTAGTATATTCTTGTAAACAACGTTGAATGCCGTGTTTGGGAGCAATATGAGCAGTATTTTGGAGGTCTTCAACATGTTTCTTTTGAGTTTGACAGTAAACTATGCTTCCATCAATAAATTTGTTACGTTTCTCAATAACTTTATTACGTTTCTTAATAATTTTATTCCGTTTATGACTGAATTTATTACTTTTATCAATAAATATATTACGCTTATCAGTAAATTTATTTTGTGTATCAATAAATTTATTACATATATCAATAAATTTATTACGCTTATCAATAAAGTTATTTTGTGTATCAATAAATTTATTACATATATCAATAAGTTTGTTACGCTTATGAATAAATTTATTACATTTATCGATATATTTATCATGCTTATCAATAAATTTATTTCGTGTATCTGTAAATTTATTTCGTTTATCAGTAAATTTATTACTTTTATGAACAACATTTATTTAGGTTTATCAATAAATTTAATACATTAATCAATAAATTTATCTCGTGTATCTGTAAATTTATTACGTTTATCAATAAATTTATTACGTTTATCAATAAATTTATTACGTTTATCAATAAATTTATTACGTTTATCAATAAATTTATTACGTTTATCAATAAATTTATTACGTTTATCAATAAATTTATTACGTTTATCAATAAATTTATTACGTTTATCAATAATTTTAATTTCGTTTATCAAAAAATTTATTTTCTCATTATGCTGTTATCTTACCTTTCTCCTCATAAAGACTTTACCTATCTCCTCACTATGCCGTTACCTTACCTTTCTCCTCACAATGACCTTGGGAAAACTGAGATCATTGCCGGCGTAATCACCAGTTTATGAGGAATTACAGAAGAGTGTTATTTATTTCCAAGTTCCCATCATGAATCCCTGCATGGCCGCCAGCCCCTCACTCCACGGTGATTAGCCTCATAAAATACGCCCGCGTTATACGCCAGCGTTATATGCCAGCGTTATACGCCAGCGTTATACGCCAGCGTTATACGCCAGCGTTATATGCCAGCGTTATATGCCTGTGTTATATGCCAGCGTTATACGCCTGCGTTATACGCCAGCGTTATACGCCTGCGTTATATGCCAGCGTTATACGCCTGCGTTATACGCCAGCGTTATACGCCTGCGTTATACGCCCGCGTTATACGCCAGCGTTATACGCCAGCGTTATATGCCAGCGTTATATGCCTGTGTTATATGCCAGCGTTATACGCCTGCGTTATACGCCAGCGTTATACGCCTGCGTTATACGCCAGCGTTATACGCCTGCGTTATACGCCAGCGTTATACGCCAGCGTTATACGCCTGCGTTATACGCCAGCGTTATACGCCAGCATTATATGCCCACGTTATACGGCCATGTTATACGCCAGCGCTAAACGGCCGCTCTCTGTATACATTTTCGGCTGAGCCCAGCCTCCCTGGCGCTGTGGGCTGTTTGGCTGCCAGTTGCTGGAGCGGGAGTCACCTAAATTGGTGTAATGCCCGAGTCCCGCTGTGAGGGGTGAATACGGGGCGGGTTGTGGCCGGTCAGCCAGGGGGAGAGTGATGTGCACATGGCCAGGGGAGAGTGATGTGCACATGGCCAGGGGAGAGTGATGTGCACATGGCCAGGGGAGATTGATGTGCACATGGCAAGGGGAGATTGATGTGCACATGGCCAGGGGAGAGTGATGTGCACATGGCCAGGGGAGAGTGATGTGCACATGGCCAGGAGATATTGGTGTGCACATGGCCAGGGGAGATTGATGTGCACATGGTCTGATTGATGTGCACATGGCCTGATTGATGTGCACATGGTCTGATTGATGTGCACATGGTCTGATTGATGTGCACATGGTCTGATTGATGTGCACATGGTCTGGTTGATGTGCACATGGTCTGATTGATGTGCACATGGCCTGATTGATGTACACATGGTCTGGTTGATGTACACATGGTCTGATTGATGTGCACATGGCCTGATTGATGTGCACATGGCCTGATTGATGTGCACATGGCCTGATTGATGTACACATGGTTTGGTTGATGTACACATGGTCTGGTTGATGTAAACATAGCCTGAGTGATGTACACATGGTCTGATTGATGTGCACATGGCCTGATTGATGTGCACATGGCCTGAGTGATGTGCACATGGTCTGATTGATGTGCACATGGCCTGATTGATGTGCACATGGCCTGATTGATGTACACATGGTCTGGTTGATGTACACATGGTCTGGTTGATGTACACATGATCTGGTTGATGTACACATGGTCTGGTTGATGTACACATGGCCTGAGTGATGTACACATGGTCTGAGTGATGTGCACATGGTCTGGTTGATGTACACATGGCCTGAGTGATGTACACATGGCCTGAGTGATGTGCACATGGTCTGAGTGATGTACACATGGCCTGAGTGATGTACACATGGTCTGAGTGATGTACACATGGTCTGAGTGATGTACACATGGCCTGAGTGATGTACACATGGCCTGAGTGATGTACACATGGCCAGGGGAGATTGATGTGCACATGGTCTGGTTGATGTGCACATGGTCTGGTGATGTACACATGGCCTGAGTGATGTACACATGGTCTGAGTGATGTGCACATGGTCTGAGTGATGTACACATGGCCTGAGTGATGTACACATGGTCTGAGTGATGTACACATGGTCTGAGTGATGTGCACATGGTCTGGTTGATGTACACATGGCCTGAGTGATGTACACATGGCCTGAGTGATGTACACATGGTCTGAGTGATGTACACATGGCCTGAGTGATGTGCACATGGTCTGAGTGATGTGCACATGGTCTGAGTGATGTGCACATGGTCTGAGTGATGTACACATGGTCTGAGTGATGTACACATGGTCTGAGTGATGTACACATGGTCTGAGTGATGTGCACATGGTCTGGTTGATGTACACATGGTCTGAGTGATGTACACATGGTCTGAGTGATGTACACATGGTCTGAGTGATGTACACATGGCCTGAGTGATGTACACATGGCCTGAGTGATGTACACATGGCCTGAGTGATGTACACATGGTCTGAGTGATGTACACATGGTCTGAGTGATGTACACATGGTCTGAGTGATGTACACATGGCCTGAGTGATGTACACATGGTCTGAGTGATGTACACATGGCCAGGGGAGATTGTTGTGCACATGGGCTGGTTGATGTGCACATGGTCTGGTTGATGTACACATGGTCTGAGTGATGTACACATGGTCTGAGTGATGTACACATGGCCTGAGTGATGTACACATGGCCTGAGTGATGTACACATGGTCTGAGTGATGTGCACATGGCCTGAGTGATGTGCACATGGCCTGAGTGATGTACACATGGCCTGAGTGATGTACACATGGCCTGAGTGATGTACACATGGCCTGAGTGATGTACACATGGCCTGAGTGATGTACACATGGTCCTGAGTGATGTGCACATGGCCTGAGTGATGTACACATGGTCTGAGTGATGTACACATGGCCTGAGTGATGTACACATGGTCTGAGTGATGTGCACATGGTCCACCATTTAG
Source organism: Procambarus virginalis (assembly GCA_020271785.1). Classification (NCBI taxonomy): domain Eukaryota; kingdom Metazoa; phylum Arthropoda; class Malacostraca; order Decapoda; family Cambaridae; genus Procambarus; species Procambarus virginalis. Next base: position 23,488 of record WNGS01002780.1, on the reverse strand, counting down.
TTAGTCACGTCCCTTGCAAGTCCCACAAAGTCATACATCAGCACTTAGTCTGTCTAATATCCTTCCTAAGCGTTCTATAGTCATTCTGGATTAGTGCTTTCTCCTGATTATCACATTAGTTAATATGTCCTCTTAACACTCGTCTCTATGTCGAGGTCTGGTCCATCCACTCTACTCTGGTATACCATAAGGCTACGTGATCCACCACACTGTTGAGTCCTTCCTCTTGCTCCCCCACCGTTATATATACGGTGGTTAGCCCCCTAACAGCGCCAGAACCTGTTTTTGCCCACGTACTCACCCTGGGATGAGTCATGAGGCCCTGGGGCGCTAATATTGAGATGGTTTGGTCTCACTCAACCACCGTAATTTTTACGGTGGGGTAAATTGCTTACAAAATGCAGTGTGATCAGTGAGAGGCGCGTGTAGTGTGTGTGGTGTGTGTGTGNCCCACGGTGTGTGTACTGGTGGCAGGCCGTGCACGGTGTGTGTACTGGTGGCAGGCCGTCCACGGTGTGTGTACTGGTGGCAGGCCGTCCACGGTGGTACTGGTGGCTGGCCGTCCACGGTGTGTGTACTGGTGGCTGGCCGCCCACGGTGTGTGTACTGGTGGCAGGCCGTCCACGGTGTGTACTGGTGGCAGGCCGTCCACGGTGTGTACTGGTGGCAGGCCGCCCACGGTGTGTGTGTACTGGTGGCAGGCCGTCCACGGTGTGTACTGGTGGCAGGCCGTCCACGGTGTGTACTGGTGGCAGGCCGTCCACGGTGTGTACTGGTGGCAGGCCGTCCACGGTGTGTACTGGTGGCAGGCCGTCCACGGTGTGTGTACTGGTGGCAGGCCACCCACGGTGTGTACTGGTGGCAGGCCGTCCACGGTGTGTGTACTGGTGGCAGGCCACCTACGGTGTGTACTGGTGGCAGGCCACCCACGGTGTGTACTGGTGGCAGGCCGTCCACGGTGTGTGTACTGGTGGCAGGCCACCCACGTGTGTGCTGGTGGCAGGCCGCCCACGGTGTGTGTACTGGTGGCAGGCCACCACGGTGTGTACTGGTGGCAGGCCGTCCACGGTGTGTACTGGTGGCAGGCCGTCCACGGTGTGTACTGGTGGCAGGCCGTCCACGGTGTGTACTGGTGGCTGGCCGCCCACGGTGTGTACTGGTGGCAGGCCGTCCACGGTGTGTACTGGTGGCAGGCCGCCCACGGTGTGTGTACTGGTGGCAGGCCGTCCACGGTGTGTACTGGTGGCAGGCCGTCCACGGTGTGTACTGGTGGCAGGCCGTCCACGGTGTGTACTGGTGGCAGGCCGTCCACGGTGTGTACTGGTGGCAGGCCGTCCACGGTGTGTACTGGTGGCTGGCCGTCCACGGTGTGTACTGGTGGCAGGCCGTCCACGGTGTGTACTGGTGGCTGGCCGCCCACGGTGTGTACTGGTGGCTGGCCGTCCACGGTGTGTACTGGTGGCTGGCCGTCCACGGTGTGTACTGGTGGCAGGCCGCCCACGGAGTGTGTACTGGTGGCAGGCCGTCCACGGTGTGTGTACTGGTGGCAGGCCCCACGGTGTGTACTGGTGGCAGGCCGTCCACGGTGTGTACTGGTGGCAGGCCGCCCACGGTGTGTACTGGTGGCAGGCCGTCCACGGTGTGTACTGGTGGCAGGCCGCCCACGGTGTGTACTGGTGGCAGGCCGCCCACGGTGTGTACTGGTGGCAGGCCGTCCACGGTGTGTACTGGTGGCAGGCCGCCCACGGTGTGTACTGGTGGCAGGCCGCCCACGGTGTGTACTGGTGGCAGGCCGTCCACGGGTGTGTACTGGTGGCAGGCCGCCCACGGTGTGTGTACTGGTGGCAGGCCGCCCACGGTGTGTACTGGTGGCAGGCCGTCCACGGTGTGTGTGCTGGTGGCAGGCCGCCCACGGTGTGTACTGGTGGCTGGCCGTCCACGGTGTGTGTACTGGTGGCAGGCCGCCCACGGTGTGTGTACTGGTGGCAGGCCGCCCACGGTGTGTGTACTGGTGGCAGGCCGCCCACGGTGTGTACTGGTGGCAGGCCGCCCACGGTGTGTACTGGTGGCAGGCCGTCCACGGTGTGTGTGCTGGTGGCAGGCCAGCCACGGTGTGTACTGGTGGCAGGCCGCCCACGGTGTGTACTGGTGGCTGGCCGTCCACGGTGTGTGTACTGGTGGCAGGCCGCCCACGGTGTGTGTACTGGTGGCAGGCCGCCCACGGTGTGTGTACTGGTGGCAGGCCGCCCACGGTGTGTACTGGTGGCAGGCCGCCCACGGTGTGTACTGGTGGCAGGCCGCCCACGGTGTGTACTGGTGGCTGGCCGTCCACGGTGTGTGTACTGGTGGCAGGCCGCCCACGGTGTGTACTGGTGGCAGGCCGCCCACGGTGTGTACTGGTGGCAGGCCGCCCACGGTGTGTACTGGTGGCAGGCCGTCCACGGTGTGTGTGCTGGTGTATGAGGGAAGTGCTCGCCCTCGTGTATGAGATAAGTGCCGGCCCTGGTGTATGAGGGAAGTGCCGGCCCTGGTGTATGAGATAAGTGCCGGCCCTGGTGTATGAGGGAAGTGCCGGCCCTGGTGTATGAGATAAGTGCCGGCCCTGGTGTATGAGGGAAGTGCCGGCCCTGGTGTATGAGATAAGTGCCGGCCATGGTGTATGAGATAAGTGCCGGCCCTGGTGTATGAGGGAAGTGCTCGCCCTGGTGTATGAGGGAAGTGCTCGCCCTCGTGTATGAGATAAGTGCCGGCCCTGGTGTATGAGGGAAGTGCCGGCCCTGGTGTATGAGGGAAGTGCCGGCCCTGGTGTATGAGGGAAGTGCCGGCCCTGGTGTATGAGGGAAGTGCCCGCCCTGGTGTATGAGGGAAGTGCCCGCCCTGGTGTATGAGGGAAGTGCCGGCCCTGGTGTATGAGATAAGTGCCGGCCATGGTGTATGAGATAAGTGCCGGCCCTGGTGTATGAGGGAAGTGCCCGCCCTGGTGTATGAGATAAGTGCCGGCCCTGGTGTATGACATAAGTGCCGGCCCTGGTGTATGAGGGAAGTGCCGGCCCTGGTGTATGAGATAAGTGCCGGCCCTGGTGTATGAGGGAAGTGCCGGCCCTGGTGTATGAGGGAAGTGCCGGCCCTGGTGTATGAGATAAGTGCCGGCCCTGGTGTATGAGATAAGTGCCGGCCCTGGTGTATGAGATAAGTGCCGGCCCTGGTGTATGAGGGAAGTGCCGGCCCTGGTGTATGAGATAAGTGCCCGCCCTGGTGTATGAGATAAGTGCCGGCCCTGGTGTATGAGGGAAGTGCCGGCCCTGCTGTATGAGGGAAGTGCCCGCCCTCGTGCCTGATGTAATTAATATTGAAGGTGCAGCCATAGACACTGCCGGATGTATTAATTTATTTTATGTCAAATAGTAATGAGTTTATTATTGCGAGTGGAGTTAGGTCATGCTTTTGATGCTGAGTGATTGTGACGCTGCTGAGTGATTGTGACGCTGCTGAGTGATTGTGGTGCTGCTGAGTGATTGTGACGCTGCTGAGTGATTGTGGTGCTGCTGAGTGATTGTGGTGCTGCTGAGTGATTGTGGTGCTGCTGAGTGATTGTGGTGCTGCTGAGTGATTGTGGTGCTGCTGAGTGATTGTGTTGATGCTGATTGATTGTGGTGCTCCTGAGTGATTGTGACGCTGCTGAGTGATTGTGACGCTGCTGAGTGATTGTGGTGCTGCTGAGTGATTGTGGTGCTGCTGAGTGATTGTGGTGTTGCTGAGTGATTGTGGTGCTCCTGAGTGATTGTGGTGCTGCTGAGTGATTGTGATGTTGCTGAGTGATTGTGATGTTGCTGAGTGATTGTGGTGCTGCTGAGTGATTGTGGTGCTGCTGAGTGATTGTGGTGCTGCTGAGTGATTGTGGTGCTCCCGAGTGATTGTGGTGCTGCTGAGTGATTGTGGTGCTGCTGAGTGATTGTGGTGTTGCTGAGTGATTGTGACGCTGCTGAGTGATTGTGGTGCTGCTGAGTGATTGTGGTGCTGCTGAGTGATTGTGGTGTTGCTGAGTGATTGTGGTGCTGCTGAGTGATTGTGGTGCTGCTGAGTGATTGTGGTGCTCCTGAGTGATTGTGGTGCTGCTGAGTGATTGTGGTGCTCCCGAGTGATTGTGGTGCTGCTGAGTGATTGTGGTGCTGCTGAGTGATTGTGGTGCTGCTGAGTGATTGTGGTGCTGCTGAGTGATTGTGGTGCTGCTGAGTGATTGTGGTGCTCCTGAGTGATTGTGGTGCTGCTGAGTGATTGTGGTGCTGCTGAGTGATTGTGGTGTTGCTGAGTGATTGTGGTGCTGCTGAGTGATTGTGGTGCTGCTGAGTGATTGTGGTGCTGCTGAGTGATTGTGGTGCTGCTGAGTGATTGTGATGCTGCTGAGTGATTGTGGTGCTGCTGAGTGATTGTGGTGCTGCTGAGTGATTGTGGTGCTGCTGAGTGATTGTGGTGTTGCTGAGTGATTGTGGTGCTGCTGAGTGATTGTGGTGCTGCTGAGTGATTGTGGTGCTGCTGAGTGATTGTGGTGCTGCTGAGTGATTGTGGTGCTGCTGAGTGATTGTGGTGTTGCTGAGTGATTGTGGTGCTGCTGAGCGATTGTGATGTTGCTGAGTGATTGTGGTGCTGCTGAGTGATTGTAGTGCTGCTGAATGATTGTGGTGCTGCTGAGGGATTGTGTTGATGCTGAGTGATTGTGGTGCTGCTGAGTGATTGTGGTGCTGCTGAGTGATTGTGGTGCTGCTGAGTGATTGTGGTGTTGTTGAGTGATTGTGGTGCTGCTGAGTGATTGTGGTGCTGCTGAGTGATTGTGGTGTTGTTGAGTGATTGTGGTGCTGCTGAGTGATTGTGGTGCTACTGAGTGATTGTGGTGTTGTTGAGTGATTGTGGTGTTGTTGTTGGATTGCAATGAAGTCTCCCAAGACTTTATTTAAAGTTATATATTAATATAAAATAATTCAGCCTGTGAAAGTTATATCTTTTCATTTGCTTGGAGGAGAATGGAATGCAACAATACCTGCAACAATACTTGCAACAATACTTGCAGCATTACTTGCAACAATACTTGCAACATTACTTGCAACAATACTTGCAACAATACTTGCAACAATACCTGCAACAATACCTGCAACAATACCTGCAACAATACCTGCAACAATACTTGTAACAATACTTGCAACAATACCTGCAACAATACTTGCAGCAATACCTGCAACAATACTTGCAACAATACCTGTAACAATACTTGCAATAATACTTGCAACAATACTTGCAACAATACTTGCAACAATACTTGCAACAATACTTGCAACAATACCTGCAACAATACTTGCAACAATACTTGCAACAATACTTGCAACAATACCTGCAACAATACTTGCAACAATACCTGCAACAATACCTGCAACAATACCTGCAACAATACGTGTAACATTGCTTGCAACAATACATGCAACAATACCTGCAACAATACTTGTAACATTACTTGCAACAATACCTGCAACAATACTTGCAACAATACTTGCAATAATACTTGCAACAATACTTGTAACATTACTTGCAACAATACCTGCAACAATACCTGCAACAATACTTGCAATAATACTTGCAACAATGCCTGCAACAATACTTGCAACAATACCTGCAATAATACTTGCAACAATACCTGCAACAATACCTGCAACAATACTTGCAATAATACTTGCAACAATACCTGCAACAATACTTGCAATAATACTTGCAACAATACCTGCAACAATACCTGCAACAATACTTGCAATAATACCTGCAACAATACTTGCAACAATATCTGCAACAATACTTGCAACAATACCTGCAACAATACCTGCAACAATACGTGTAACATTACTTGCAACAATACATGCAACAATACCTGCAACAATACTTGTAACATTACTTGCAACAATGCCTGCAACAATACCTGCAACAATACTTGCAACAATACCTGCAACAATACTTGTAACATTACTTGCAACAATACTTGCAACAATACCTGCAACAATACCTGCAGCAATATTTGCAACAATACCTGCAACAATACTTGTAACATTACTTGCAACAATACTTGCAACAATATCTGCAACAATACCTGCAACAATACTTGTAACATTACTTGCAACAATGCCTGCAACAATACTTGCAACAATACTTGTAACATTACTTGCAACAATACTTGTAACATTACTTGCAACAATACCTGCAACAATACTTGTAACATTACTTGCAACATTACTTGCAACAATACTTGCAACAATACTTGCAACAATACTTGTAGCATTACTTGCAACATTACTTGCAACAATACTTGCAACGATACTTGCAGCAATACTTGCAACAATACTTGCAATAATACTTGCAACAATACTTGCAACAATACTTGCAACAATACTTGCACCAATACCTGCAACAATACCTGCAACAATACTTGTAACATTTCTTGCAACAATACCTGCAACAATACTTGTAACATTACTTGCAACAATACATGCAACAATACCTGCAACAATACTTGTAACATTACTTGCAACAATACTTGCAACAATACATGCAACAATACTTGCAACAATACCTGCAACAATACCTGCAACAATACTTGCAACAATACTTGCAACAATACTTGTAACATTACTTGCAACAATACCTGCAGCAATATTTGCAACAATACTTGCAACAATACCTGCAACATTACTTGCAACAATACCAGCAACAATACTTGCAACAATACTTGCAACAATACCTGCAACATTACTTGCAACAATACCAGCAACAATACTTGCAACAATACTTGCAACAATACCTACAACAATAATTGTAACATTACTTGCAACAATACCTGCAACAATACCTACAACAATAATTGTAACATTACTTGCAACAATACCTACAACAATACCTACAACAATACTTGCAACAATATCTGCAACAATACCTACAACAATACTTGCAACAGTACCTGCAACAATACCTACAACAATACCTGCAACAATACTTGCAACAATACCTACAACAATACTTGCAACAATACCTGCAACAATACTTGCACCAATACCTGCAACAATACCTGCAGCAATATTTGCAACAATACCTGCAACAATACTTGCAACAATACTTGCAACAATACCTACAACAATACTTGAAACAATACCTGCAACAATACCTACAACAATACTTGCAACAATACCTGCAACAATACCTACAACAATACTTGCAACAATACCTGCAACAGTACCTGCAACAATACTTGCAACAATACCTGCAACAATTCATGCAACATTACTTGCAACAATACCTACAACAGTACTTGCAACACTACCTGCAACAATACTTGCAACAATACCTGCAACAATTCGTGCAACATTACTTGCAACAATACTTGCAACAATACTTGTAACAATACCTGCAACACTACTTGCAACAATACTTGTAACATTACTTGCAACAATACTTGCAACAATACCTGCAACAATACTTGCAACAATACCTGCAACAATACATGCAACATTACTTGCAACATGACCTGCAACAATACTTGCAACAATACTTGCACCAATGCCTGCAACAATACTTGTAACATTACTTGCAACAATAATAAAATTATTCTTAATTTAATTCTTTCGAGACTTGCGGCCCGTTTTCATCAAGAACAAAGTTAATCAGAGCATTTATTAAGCAAACATGTGAGCCTTGTTGAGCATAATTCACACATCCTGCTCTGATATAACTCGCCACTCCATACTTTATATATATATATATATATATATATATATATATATATATATATATATATATATATATATATATATATATAGTAAAGTTTGTGAGGGTACCACCTCTGGTGCCAATGTGGGGACCCATAGCCTCGGAGAAGAAAATAAAACGTATTCAGAGGAGACCTTGTGGTTTCTCACTGAACACTAATATTTTCTTCTCCTACCACCCCCATTCTTTTGTATGTTCACATATATATTTGCTTTATTTGAACTTTGTTACAAAAAAAGAGTTACATATAGGTTACAAAGATGGTTATCATAGGTTGTCGAGTTCCTCCAGCTCCTCAGATGGCGGGCAGGAACCCTGGATGCAGTGCGCATTTCCCCTCTGTATCGCCACGCTGAGGCGCTGGAAAAGAAAGCTGGCAGCTCTAGGGTCCCTTGTTGTTTCAATGAGCCTAGAACCCAGTTCCTTCAAAAAACTGGTAGCACTTTTACCCCAGGCGCCGAGTGTCTCAGAAGCAATGGGGACAAAATTGTAGTGGTGATCCAGTTCTCTATACATACGGGATTTGGCTGCTTCCCTGTGGGTGGCAGCGCCACCTGGTTGTGCAACACTGAGTTCAATGTAGGTGTTAGCCAGGGTTGATACGCACGTGTAGTCCCATACCAACTGCTTGCCATTCTTCCAGGGGTTCACTGTGATACCATCCGGGCGACCAATAAGAGCATCAGAGTTACGGGGCGTTAGGTAACGAGGCTCTCTCTCAGCTGGGCATCCAGCTGTGGTGAGGCTCCTCTTGATGATGTCGTTAACTTCACTGTGCCTCGAGTGCCATCCTCCTGTACTTTGGCAGAGTAGGCCATGGTGGCCGTACCCGTCAGCCACCACCTCGCCGCAAATACACCTATATCTGGTGTGGATTGGGGCAGCAAGGCGGAGGGCCACAGCAATTCGGAGGGCGTGTGGTGTGAGACGCGTGCCAGTTGCCGACATTGGGGTTGCTAACAGGAAATCCCCTGCATGTGGGGCTGCTACTGCTGTGAGGCGAGCAATGTCGTGCTGTGTTGATGCAGCATCAGTGATATATATATATATATATATATATATATATATATATATATATATATATATATATATATAATATATGCATGCGCATGTCTCATTGAATATGACAGCATATTCCGTATTTACTATATTCTGATTCGGGGCTTCTATCCCTCTTAGTAATGCTCTTGCATCAGGGTTCAGGTGGAAGAGAAGTTCACCAAAAGTCATGTTTTGTTAGGTGTGTACTGGTATAAATTAACGAGTTCTGTATTTTCTTTTCACTTGAGAATAAACATATATTTAACATATTGTGTGGCTCCTTTCTGACACTGCAGTCTACACTAAAGAAACAAACATAGGAATGTGCCTCAATACCCAGACAGGTACAAGAGGAGTGTTGTCAATGCTTATGTCGACCGTGCTCTCTGCCACAGCTCAGGATGGAAGCAAGTCGATGAAGAACTCTGTAGGGTACAGCAGGTCTTAGTCAACAACGGCTTCTCCAATGGTTTCGTTGAAGACATCATAGAAAGAAAGGTGAAACGCCATGCAACCTCTGAAAAGACAACTAATACAACACCTATACCCCCTATTAGACTATTTTACAGCAATTTCTTTTCCACAGCTCATAAAACGGAGGAAAGGGTCTTGAAAGATGTTGTTGATAGTACGTTATCCATACAGACAAAAATCAGAAAACACAATTGACGATTTACTATAAAACAAAACAAAAAATGGCCAACCTACTCATGAAAAACTCTCCAGACACAAAGCAGAACGCCTTAAAGGTGACCAACGTCGTCTATGCCTTCAAATGCCCACTTGGGGGCTGTAAGCCGAAAGAACTCAGTATATAGGCAAGACAACAACATCTCTTTCCAGGCGATTAACAATGCATAAGCAACAGGGCTCCATTAAGGAACATATAATCTCTCCCCACAACCAGACCATCACCAGAGAAGTCTTAACAAACAACACAGAAATTATCGATAGATACAGCGATAGCAGGCGGCTTGACATCTGCGAGGCACTACACATCAAGAAGTCAACACCAGCAATCAACAGCCAATTAATGCACAACTATATTTTACCTACTTCAAGACTCCGCTCCAATACAGAAGCATCAAGAGGAAGTAGAGGCCAATAGGCCCTCTGCAGTTACTTCCATTCTTCCCTCTCATTTATCCAATTTATACCCATTGTTCCGTGTTCTGTCTTGTGTTGGTCAAAAGTTTGTTCACCTCATCCAAAACTGTTGCAATATATCATCTCACCCAAGTGCGAGTATATAAGACAAGCTGTTCAATGTTAGCATTAAGTAAAACTCTGTTTAGTGTTTTCAGGTTACAGTTGTGTGTGTGTGTAAACTAAAGTCTTTGAAAATGTAATAAATTATTACAAAACGCGTTCAAGCGTCGCGTCAGATTAGAAATAAAAATGAATTTTGGAGAATTGATTTTTCAATTACCATCGACAGTAAAAAGAAACATAAGAAACATTGAGAAAATTCGTGTTAGAATTATTAATCTTACTTTTTTCGGTCATATTTAGCAACATATGTTTACAAGAAAGACTGCTACCAATATATATATATATATATATATATGTCGTACCTAGTAGCCAGAACGCACTTGTCAGCCTACTATGCAAGGCCCGATTTGCCTAATAGGCCAAGTTTTCATGAATTAATTGTTTTTCGACAACCTAACCTACCTAACCTAACCTAACCTAACATTTTCGGCTACCTAACCTAACCTAACCTATAAAGATAGGTTAGGTTAGGTTAGGTAGGGTTGGTTAGGTTCGGTCATATATCTACGTTAATTTTAACTCCAATGAAAAAAAATTGACCTCATACATAATGAAATGGGTACCTTAATCATTTCATAAGAAAAAAATTAGAGAAAATATATTAATTCAGAAAAACTTGGCTTATTAGGCAAATCGGGTATTGCATAGTAGGCCAAAAAGTGAGTTCTGGCTACTAGGTACGACATATATATATATATATATATATATATATATATATATATATATATATATATATATATATATATATATATATCACTTAGAACTCTTTGACCCGACCAGGATCCGAACCCATGCCGTCCAGGATCACCCCTAAACGTACACAGTACCGTGACCACCGCACCAATGATCGTCTATAAGGATTGGTCAGTCTTGGCGCTTATTAACTAAGCTCCCTGACTGACCAACCCCCGACGACACTCATGGATCCATTTGGTACAGTTTTTCATCAAATTCTGGCGCATGCACGGGCCGCACTGAGTCTAACATGTGTGAGAAAGCTGCATGAACGCGCAAGCCATATATCACTAAGAACTCTTTGACCCGACCAGGATTCGAACCCATGCCGTCCAGGATCACCCCTAAACGTACACAGTACCGTGACCACCGCACCAATGATCATTGGTGCGGTGGTCACGGTACTGTGTACGTTTAGGGTGATCCTGGACGGCATGGGTTCGAATCCTGGTCGGGTCAAAGAGTTCTAAGTGATATATATATATATATATATATATATATATATATATATATATATATATATGTCGTACCTAGTAGCCAGAACTCACTTTTTGGCCTACTATGCAATGCCCGATTTGCCTAATAAGCCAAGTTTTTCTGAATTAATATATTTTCTCTAATTTTTTTCTTATGAAATGATTAAGCTACCCATTTCATTATGTATGAGGTCAATTTTTTTTTCATTGGAGTTAAAATTAATGTAGATATATGACCGAACCTAACCAACCCTACCTAACCTAACCTAACCTATCTTTATAGGTTAGGTTAGGTAGCCAAAAAAGTTAGGTTAGGTTAGGTAGGTTAGGTAGTCGAAAAACAATTAATTCATGAAAACTTGGCTTATTAGGCAAATCGGGCCTTGCATAGTAGGCTGAGAAGTGCGTTCTGGCTACTAGGTACGACATATATATATATATATATATATATATATATATATATATATATATATATATATATATATATATATATATATGTGATGTATGCAGGTATATATATATATACCTCATATATATGATGTATATATATATATATATATATCTATATATATATATATATATATATATATATATATATATATATATATATATATATATATATATATTTCATTTTTACTCATGTTTGACAAACGTGGTGGAACATGGAACAGTTCATTTTCACACTTCATTATGATTTTTAAGATTATAATAAATAGTAATAATGGTCTTCAATATGGTGTTTATAGTGTGTGTAAAGCCTGAACAGTGGGGCTAGTGAGAGAAGTTTCAACAGTAAACTGTGACCCTTGAAGGGTTCGAACCTTAGCCGCCAGACTGATAGCCCAGTTGGTTTAGTGGTTCGGGACTGCAACCCTGGCGGCCAAGGTTCGAACCCTTGAGGGACCATTAGCTTACTGATTACACACACACACACACACACACACACACACACACACACACACACACACACACACACACACACACAGACCCATACAGGGGTCCGGGTTCGATCCCAGGCCCCGGCGGAAACAGATGAGCAGAGTTTCTTTCACCCTGATGCTCCTGTTACCTAGCAGTAAATAGGTACCTGGGACTTACACAACTGTTACGGGCTGCTTCCTGTGTATGTGTGTTTGAAAAAAAAATAGTAACAGTTGATTGATTGACAGTTGAGAGGCGGGACGGAAAGATCAGAGTTCAACCCCCGCAAGCACAACTAGATGAACACACACACAAACTGTGGGGATGTAAGGAAGCTCTTGCTAGAGTTGGAGGTGATAAAGACTATAGGCGCCGATGGAATATCGCAATGGATACTAAAGGAAGGAGCAGAATCACTGTGTTTGCCACTCTCCATAGTGTATATCAAACCAATGGTAACAGGGGTATTGCCAAAAATTTGGAAGACTGCTAATGTAGTCCGGATATACAAGAAGGGGATAGACAGAAGTACTGAACTACAGGCCAGTGTCCCTAACCTGCATACCATGCAAGCTAATGAAGAAGATTGTACGAAAAAAGCTAGTGGAACATCTTGCGAAAGAACTTTGTAACACAGCATCAACATGGGTTCAGGAATGGCAAGTCCTGCCTCACAGGATTCATTGAATTCTACGACCAGACAACAAAAATCAGGCAAGAGAGGGCTGGGCCGACTGCATATTTTTGGATTGCCAGAAAGCCTTTGACACAGTACCACACAAGAGGCTAGTGAAAAAGCTGGAGATGCAGGCAGGAGTGAAAGGGAAGGTACTCCATTGGATAAGGGACTACCTAAGCAACTGAAGACAGCGAGTCACTGTGAGGGTGAGGCCTCAGATTGGCGAGGCGTCGCCCGTACCTTGTCACACAGATACCCTGTGGAGTCCCGCAAGGGTCAGTCCTTGGACCTGTACTGTTTCTGATATATGTAAATGATCACCCAGAGGGTATAGAATCGTTCCTCTCATTGTTTGCTAATGATGCAAAAATTAAGAGGAGGACTGAAACAGATTAAGATAATAGGAGGCTACAAGATGATCTGAATGACTGAATGAATGGTCCAACAAATGGCTTCTAAAGTTCAACCCAAGTAAATGCAAGGTAATGAAGGCGGTGGAAACAGGAGGCCAGACGCAGGATACAGAATGGGAGATGAAGTACTTAATGAAACGGACAGAGAGAAAGATCTAGGAGTTGATATCACACCAAACCTGTCTCCTGAAGCCCACATAAAAGAATTACATCTGTGGCATTCGCGAGGCTGGACAACATCAGAACTGCCTTCAGGAACCTGTGTAAGGAATCATTCAGAATCTTGTACACCACATATGTAAGACCAATCCGGGAGTATGCGGCCCCAGCATGGAGCCCGTACCTTGTCAAGCACAAGACGAAGCTGGAAAAATTTCAGAGGTATGCCACTCGGCTAGTCCNGCCCACGGTGTGTACTGGTGGCAGGCCGCCACGGTGTGTGTATACTGGTGGCAGGCCCCCCCACGGTGTGTACTGGTGGCAGGCCGCCCACGGTGTGTACTGGTGGCAGGCCGTCCACGGTGTGTACTGGTGGCAGGCCCCCACGGTGTGTACTGGTGGCAGGCCGCCCACGGTGTGTACTGGTGGCAGGCCCCACGGTGTGTACTGGTGGCAGGCCGCCCACGGTGTGTACTGGTGGCAGGCCGCCCACGGTGTGTACTGGTGGCAGGCCGCCCACGGTGTGTACTGGTGGCAGGCCGCCCACGGTGTGTACTGGTGGCAGGCCGTCCACGGTGTGTGTACTGGTGGCAGGCCCCCACGGTGTGTACTGGTGGCAGGCCGCCACGGTGTGTGTACTGGTGGCAGGCCGTCCACGGTGTGTGTACTGGTGGCAGGCCGCCCACGGTGTGTGTACTGGTGGCAGGCCGCCCACGGTGTGTACTGGTGGCAGGCCGCCCACGGTGTGTACTGGTGGCAGGCCGCCCACGGTGTGTACTGGTGGCAGGCCGTCCACGGTGTGTACTGGTGGCAGGCCGTCCACGGTGTGTGTACTGGTGGCAGGCCGCCCACGGTGTGTGTACTGGTGGCAGGCCGTCCACGGTGTGTACTGGTGGCAGGCCGTCCACGGTGTGTACTGGTGGCAGGCCGCCCACGGTGTGTACTGGTGGCAAGCCGTCCACGGTGTGTGTACTGGTGGCAGGCCCCCACGGTGTGTACTGGTGGCAGGCCGCCCACGGTGTGTACTGGTGGCAGGCCGTCCACGGTGTGTACTGGTGGCAGGCCCCCACGGTGTGTACTGGTGGCAGGCCGCCCACGGTGTGTACTGGTGGCAGGCCGCCCACGGTGTGTACTGGTGGCAGGCCGCCCACGGTGTGTACTGGTGGCAGGCCGTCCACGGTGTGTACTGGTGGCAGGCCGTCCACGGTGTGTGTACTGGTGGCAGGCCGTCCACGGTGTGTGTACTGGTGGCTGGCCGTCCACGGTGTGTGTACTGGTGGCAGGCCGTCCACGGTGTGTGTACTGGTGGCAGGCCACCTACAGTGTGTGCTGGTGGCAGGCCACCCACAGTGTGTGCTGGTGGCAGGCCACCCACAGTGTGTACTGGTGGCAGGCCACCCACAGTGTGTACTGGTGGCAGGCCACCCACAGTGTGTACTGGTGGCAGGCCGTCCACGGTGTGTACTGGTGGCAGGCCGCCCACAGTGTGTACTGGTGGCAGGCCGTCCACGGTGTGTGTACTGGTGGCAAGCCACCCACGGTGAGTGTACTGGTGGCAAGCCACCCACGGTGTGTGTACTGGTGGCAGGCCACCCACAGTGTGTACTGGTGGCAGGCCGTCCACGGTGTGTACTGGTGGCCGGCCACCCACAGTGTGTACTGGTGGCAGGCCGTCCACGGTGTGTACTGGTGGCAGGCCGTCCACGGTGTGTACTGGTGGCAGGCCGTCCACGGTGTGTACTGGTGGCAGGCCGTCCACGGTGTGTACTGGTGGCAGGCCACCCACGGTGTGTACTGGTGGCAGGCCGTCCACGGTGTGTACTGGTGGCAGGCTGTCCACGGTGTGTACTGGTGGCAGGCCGTCCACGGTGTGTACTGGTGGCAGGCCGTCCACGGTGTGTGTACTGGTGGCAGGCCACCCACGGTGTGTACTGGCGGCAGGCCGTCCACGGTGTGTGTACTGGTGGCAGGCCACCCACAGTGTTTACTGGTGGCAGGCCGTCCACGGTGTGTACTGGTGGCAGGCCGTCCACAGTGTGTACTGGTGGCAGGCCGCCCACGGTGTGTGTACTGGTGGAAAGCCACCCACGGTGTGTACTTGTGGCAGGCCACCCACGGTGTGTACTGGTGGCAGGCCGTCCACGGTGTGTACTGGTGGCAGGCCCCCACGGTGTGTACTGGTGGCAGGCCGTCCACGGTGTGTACTGGTGGCAGGCTGTCCACGGTGTGTACTGGTGGCAGGCCGTCCACGGTGTGTGTACTGGTGGCAGGCCGCCCACGGTGTGTACTGGTGGCAGGCCACCCACGGTGTGTGTACTGGTGGCAGGCCGCCCACGGTGTGTGTACTGGTGGCAGGCCGCCCACGGTATGTACTGGTGTCAGGCCGCCCACGGTGTGTGTACTGGTGGCAGGCCGCCCACGGTGTGTGTACTGGTGGCAAGCCGCCCACGGTGTGTACTGGTGGCAGGCCACCCACGGTGTGTACTGGTGGCAGGCCGCCCACGGTGTGTGTACTGGTGGCAGGCCGCACACGGTGTGTACTGGTGGCAGGCCGCCCACGGTGTGTACTGGTGGCAGGCCACCCACGGTGTGTACTGGTGGCAGGCCACCCACGGTGTGTGTACTGGTGGCAGGCCACCCACGGTGTGTACTGGTGGCAGGCCGTCCACGGTGTGTGTACTGGTGGCAGGCCGTCCACGGTGTGTACTGGTGGCAGGCCACCCACGGTGTGTGTACTGGTGGCAGGCCGTCCACGGTGTGTACTGGTGGCAGGCCGTCCACGGTGTGTGTACTGGTGGCAAGCCGCCCACGGTGTGTACTGGTGGCAGGCCGTCCACGGTGTGTACTGGTGGCAGGCCGTCCACGGTGTGTGTACTGGTGGCAGGCCGTCCACGGTGTGTGTACTGGTGGCAGGCCGTTCACGGTGTGTACTGGTGGCAGGCCGTCCACAGTGTTTACTGGTGGCAGGCCGTCCACGGTGTGTACTGGTGGCAGGCCGTCCACAGTGTGTACTGGTGGCAGGCCGCCCACAGTGTGTACTGGTGGCAGGCCTCCACGGTGTGTACTGGTGGCAGGCCGCCCACGGTGTGTACTGGTGGCAGGCCGCCCACGGTGTGTACTGGTGGCAGGCCGCCCACGGTGTGTACTGGTGGCAGGCTACCCACAGTGTGTACTGGTGGCAGGCCGTCCACGGTGTGTGTACTGGTGGCAGGCCACCCACGGTGTGTACTGGTGGCAGGCCGTCCACGGTGTGTGTACTGGTGGCAGGCCGTCCACGGTGTGTACTGGTGGCAGGCCGCCCACGGTGTGTACTGGTGGCAGGCCGTCCACGGTGTGTACTGGTGGCAGGCCGCCCACGGTGTGTGTACTGGTGGCAGGCCGCCCACGGTGTGTGTACTGGTGGCAGGCCGTCCACGGTGTGTGTACTGGTGGCAGGCCGTCCACGGTGTGTACTGGTGGCAGGCCGTCCACGGTGTGTACTGGTGGCAGGCCGTCCACGGTGTGTGTACTGGTGGCAGGCCGCCCACGGTGTGTGTACTGGTGGCAGGCCGTCCACGGTGTGTACTGGTGGCAGGCCGTCCACGGTGTGTACTGGTGGCAGGCCGCCCACGGTGTGTGTACTGGTGGCAGGCCGTCCACGGTGTGTACTGGTGGCAGGCCGTCCACGGTGTGTACTGGTGGCAGGCCGTCCACGGTGTGTACTGGTGGCAGGCCGTCCACGGTGTGTACTGGTGGCAGGCCACCCACGGTGTGTACTGGTGGCAGGCCGTCCACGGTGTGTGTACTGGTGGCAGGCCACCACGGTGTGTACTGGTGGCAGGCCACCCACGGTGTGTACTGGTGGCAGGCCGTCCACGGTGTGTGTACTGGTGGCAGGCCACCCACGGTGTGTACTGGTGGCAGGCCGCCCACGGTGTGTGTACTGGTGGCAGGCCACCACGGTGTGTACTGGTGGCAGGCCGTCCACGGTGTGTGTACTGGTGGCAGGCCGTCCACGGTGTGTACTGGTGGCAGGCCGTCCACGGTGTGTACTGGTGGCAGGCCGCCCACGGTGTGTACTGGTGGCAGGCCGTCCACGGTGTGTACTGGTGGCAGGCCGCCCACGGTGTGTGTACTGGTGGCAGGCCGTCCACGGTGTGTACTGGTGGCAGGCCGTCCACGGTGTGTACTGGTGGCAGGCCGTCCACGGTGTGTACTGGTGGCAGGCCGTCCACGGTGTGTACTGGTGGCAGGCCGTCCACGGTGTGTACTGGTGGCAGGCCGTCCACGGTGTGTACTGGTGGCAGGCCGTCCACGGTGTGTACTGGTGGCAGGCCGCCCACGGTGTGTACTGGTGGCAGGCCGTCCACGGTGTGTACTGGTGGCAGGCCGTCCACGGTGTGTACTGGTGGCAGGCCGCCCACGGTGTGTGTACTGGTGGCAGGCCGTCCACGGTGTGTGTACTGGTGGCAGGCCCCCACGGTGTGTACTGGTGGCAGGCCGTCCACGGTGTGTACTGGTGGCAGGCCGCCCACGGTGTGTACTGGTGGCAGGCCGTCCACGGTGTGTACTGGTGGCAGGCCGCCCACGGTGTGTACTGGTGGCAGGCCGCCCACGGTGTGTACTGGTGGCAGGCCGTCCACGGTGTGTACTGGTGGCAGGCCGCCCACGGTGTGTACTGGTGGCAGGCCGCCCACGGTGTGTACTGGTGGCAGGCCGTCCACGGTGTGTGTACTGGTGGCAGGCCGCCCACGGTGTGTGTACTGGTGGCAGGCCGCCCACGGTGTGTGTACTGGTGGCAGGCCGCCCACGGTGTGTACTGGTGGCAGGCCGTCCACGGTGTGTGTGCTGGTGGCAGGCCGCCCACGGTGTGTACTGGTGGCAGGCCGTCCACGGTGTGTGTACTGGTGGCAGGCCGCCCACGGTGTGTGTACTGGTGGCAGGCCGCCCACGGTGTGTGTACTGGTGGCAGGCCGCCCACGGTGTGTACTGGTGGCAGGCCGCCCACGGTGTGTACTGGTGGCAGGCCGTCCACGGTGTGTGTGCTGGTGGCAGGCCAGCCACGGTGTGTACTGGTGGCAGGCCGCCCACGGTGTGTACTGGTGGCTGGCCGTCCACGGTGTGTGTACTGGTGGCAGGCCGCCCACGGTGTGTGTACTGGTGGCAGGCCGCCCACGGTGTGTGTACTGGTGGCAGGCCGCCCACGGTGTGTACTGGTGGCAGGCCGCCCACGGTGTGTACTGGTGGCAGGCCGCCCACGGTGTGTACTGGTGGCAGGCCGCCCACGGTGTGTACTGGTGGCAGGCCGTCCACGGTGTGTGTGCTGGTGTATGAGGGAAGTGCCGGCCCTGGTGTATGAGGGAAGTGCCGGCCCTGGTGTATGAGGGAAGTGCCGGCCCTCGTGTATGAGATAAGTGCCGGCCCTGGTGTATGAGGGAAGTGCCGGCCCTGGTGTATGAGATAAGTGCCGGCCCTGGTGTATGAGGGAAGTGCCGGCCCTCGTGTATGAGATAAGTGCCGGCCCTGGTGTATGAGATAAGTGCCGGCCCTGGTGTATGAGGGAAGTGCCGGCCCTGGTGTATGAGATAAGTGCCGGCCCTGGTGTATGAGGGAAGTGCCGGCCCTGGTGTATGAGATAAGTGCCGGCCCTGGTGTATGAGATAAGTGCCGGCCCTGGTGTATGAGGGAAGTGCCGGCCCTGGTGTATGAGGGAAGTGCCGGCCCTGGTGTATGAGGGAAGTGCCCGCCCTCTGTATGAGGAAGTGCCGGCCCTCGTGTATGAGGGAAGTGCCGGCCCTGGGTGTATGAGATAAGTGCCGGCCCTGGTGTATGAGATAAGTGCCGGCCCTGGTGTATGAGATAAGTGCCGGCCCTGGTGTATGAGGGAAGTGCCGGCCCTGGTGTATGAGGGAAGTGCCGGCCTGGTGTATGAGGGAAGTGCCGGCCCTGGTGTATGAGGGAAGTGCCGGCCCTGGTGTATGAGGGAAGTGCCGGCCCTGGTGTATGAGGGAAGTGCCGGCCCTGGTGTATGAGGGAAGTGCCGGCCATGGTGTTGTGTATGAGAGAAGTGCTCGCCCTCGTGTATGAGAGAAGTGCTCGCCCTCGTGTATGAGGGGAAGTGCCGGCCCTGGTGTATGAGGGAAGTGCCGGCCCTGGTGTATGAGGGAAGTGCCCGCCCTGGTGTATGAGGAAGTGCCGGCCCTGGTGTATGAGGGAAGTGCCGCCCTGGTGTATGAGGGAAGTGCCGGCCATGGTGTTGTGTATGAGAGAAGTGCTCGCCCTCGTGTATGAGAGAAGTGCTCGCCCTCGTGTATGAGGGAAGTGCCTGCCCTGGTGTATGAGGGAAGTGCCTGCCCTGTGTATGAGGGAGTGCCGGCCCTGGTGTATGAGAGAAGTGCTCGCCCTCGTGTATGAGAGAAGTGCTCGCCCTCGTGTATGAGGGAAGTGCCGGCCCTGGTGTATGAGGGAAGTGCCGGCCCTGGTGTATGAGGGAAGTGCCCGCCCTGGTGTATGAGGGAAGTGCCGGCCCTGGTGTATGAGGGAAGTGCCGGCCCTGGTGTATGAGGGAAGTGCCGGCCATGGTGTTGTGTATGAGAGAAGTGCTCGCCCTCGTGTATGAGAGAAGTGCTCGCCCTCGTGTATGAGATAAGTGCCGGCCCTGGTGTATGAGATAAGTGCCGGCCCTGGTGTATGAGATAAGTGCCGGCCCTGGTGTATGAGATAAGTGCCGGCCCTGGTGTATGAGGGAAGTGCCGGCCCTGGTGTATGAGATAAGTGCCGGCCCTGGTGTATGAGGGAAGTGCCGCCCTGGTGTATGAGGGAAGTGCCGGCCCTGGTGTATGAGGGAAGTGCCGGCCCTGGTGTATGAGGGAAGTGCCGGCCATGGTGTTGTGTATGAGAGAAGTGCTCGCCCTCGTGTATGAGAGAAGTGCTCGCCCTCGTGTATGAGGGAAGTGCCTGCCCTGGTGTATGAGGGAAGTGCCTGCCCTGGTGTATGAGGGAAGTGCCGGCCCTGGTGTATGAGAGAAGTGCTCGCCCTCGTGTATGAGAGAAGTGCTCGCCCTCGTGTATGAGGGAAGTGCCGGCCCTGGTGATGGAAGTGCCGGCCCTGGTGTATGAGGGAAGTGCCCGCCCTGGTGTATGAGGGAAGTGCCGGCCCTGGTGTATGAGGGAAGTGCCGGCCCTGGTGTATGAGGGAAGTGCCGGCCATGGTGTTGTGTATGAGAGAAGTGCTCGCCCTCGTGTATGAGAGAAGTGCTCGCCCTCGTGTAATGAGATAAGTGCCGGCCCTGGTGTATGAGATAAGTGCCGGCCCTGGTGTATGAGATAAGTGCCGGCCCTGGTGTATGAGATAAGTGCCGGCCCTGGTGTATGAGGGAAGTGCCGGCCCTGGTGTATGAGGAAGTGCCGGCCCTGGTGTATGAGGGAAGTGCCGGCCCTGGTGTATGAGGGAAGTGCCGCGGCATGGTGTTTTGTGTATGAGAGAAGTGCTCGCCCTCGTGTATGAGAGAAGTGCTCGCCCTCGTGTATGAGGGAAGTGCCGGCCCTGGTGTATGAGGGAAGTGCCGGCCCTGGTGTATGAGGGAAGTGCCCGCCCTGGTGTATGAGGGAAGTGCCGGCCCTGGTGTATGAGGGAAGTGCCGGCCCTGGTGTATGAGGGAAGTGCCGGCCATGGTGTTGTGTATGAGAGAAGTGCTCGCCCTCGTGTATGAGAGAAGTGCTCGCCCTCGTGTAGAGGGAAGTGCCTGCCCTGGTGTATGAGGGAAGTGCCTGCCCTGGTGTATGAGGGAAGTGCCGGCCCTGGTGTATGAGAGAAGTGCTCGCCCTCGTGTATGAGAGAAGTGCTCGCCCTCGTGTATGAGGGAAGTGCCGGCCCTGGTGTATGAGGGAAGTGCCGGCCCTGGTGTATGAGGGAAGTGCCCGCCCTGGTGTATGAGGGAAGTGCCGGCCCTGGTGTATGAGGGAGTGCCGGCCCTGGTGTATGAGGGAAGTGCCGGCCATGGTGTTGTGTATGAGAGAAGTGCTCGCCCTCGTGTATGAGAGAAGTGCTCGCCTCGTGTATGAGATAAGTGCCGGCCCTGGTGTATGAGATAAGTGCCGGCCCTGGTGTATGAGATAAGTGCCGGCCCTGGTGTATGAGGGAAGTGCCGGCCCTGGTGTATGAGGGAAGTGCCGGCCCTGGTGTATGAGGGAAGTGCCGGCCCTGGTGTATGAGGGAAGTGCCGGCCCTGGTGTATGAGGGAAGTGCCGGCCCTGGTGTATGAGGGAAGTGCCCGCCCTGTGTATGAGATAAGTGCCCGCCCTGGTGTATGAGGGAAGTGCCGGCCCTGGTGTATGAGGGAAGTGCCCGCCCTGGTGTATGAGATAAGTGCCGGCCCTGGTGTATGAGGGAAGTGCCGGCCCTGGTGTATGAGGGAAGTGCCGGCCCTGGTGTATGAGATAAGTGCCGGCCCTCGTGTATGAGATAAGTGCCGGCCCTGGTGTATGAGATAAGTGCCGGCCCTCGTGTATGAGATAAGTGCCGGCCCTGGTGTATGAGATAAGTGCCGGCCCTGGTGTATGAGGGAAGTGCCGGCCCCTCGTGCCGGATGTAATTAATGTTGAAGGTTCAGCCATAGACACTGCCGGATGTATTAATGTATTTTATGTCAATAGTAATGAATTTATTATTTGCGGGTGAGTTAGGTCATGCTTTTGATGCTGAGTGATTGTGACGCTGCTGAGTGATTGTGGTGCTGCTGAGTGATTGTGGTGCTGCGAGTGATTGTGGTGCTGCTGAGTGATTGTGGTGCTGCTGAGTGATTGTGGTGCTGCTGAGTGATTGTGTGCTGCTGAGTGATTGTGGTGCTGCTGAGTGATTGTGGTGCTGCTGAGTGATTGTGGTGCTGCTGAGTGATTGTGGTGCTGCTGAGTGATTGTGGTGCTGCTGAGTGATTGTGGTGCTGCTGAGTGATTGTGGTGCTGCTGAGTGATTGTGGTGTTGCTGAGTAATGTGGTGTGCTGAGTGATTGTGACGCTGCTGAGTGATTGTGACGCTGCTGAGTGATGTTGGTGCTGCTGAGTGATTGTGGTGCTGCGAGTGATTGTGTTGATGCTGATGATTGTGTTGATGCTGAGTGATTGTGATGTTGCTGAGTGATTGTGACGCTGCTGAGTGATAGTGACGCTGCTGAGTGATTGTGGTGCTGCTGAGTGATTGTGGTGTTGTTGAGTGATTGTGGTGCTGCTGAGTGATTGTGGTGCTGCTGAGTGATTGTGGTGTTGTTGAGTGATTGTGGTGCTGCTGAGTGATTGTGGTGTTGAGTGATTGTGGTGCTGCTGAGTGATTGTGTGGTGCTGCTGAGTGATTGTGGGTGTTGTTGAGTGATTGTGGTGCTGCTGATGATTGTGGTGTTGTAGAGTGATTGTGTGTTGTTGTTGGATTGCAATGAAGTCTCCCAAGACTTTATTTAAAGTTATATATTAATATAAAATAATTCAGCCTGTGAAAGTTATATCTTTCGTTTGCTTGAGGAGAATGGAATGCAACAATAGTTGCAACAATACCTGCAACAATACGTGCAACAATACTTGCAACAATACTTGCAACAATACCGCAACAATACTTGCAACAATACTTGCAACAATACCTGCAACAATACGTGCAACAATACTTTGCAACAATACTTGCAACAATACCTGCAACAATACTGCAACAATACCTGCAACAATACGTGCAACAATACTTGCAACAATACTTGCAACAATACCTGCAACAATACTTGCAACAATACTTGCAGCATTACTTGCAACAATACTTGCAACAATACTTGCAGCATTACTTGCAACAATACTTGCAATAATACCTGCAACAATACTTGCAATAATACCTGCAACAATACTTGCAACAATACCTGCAACAATACCTGCAACAATACCTGCAACAATACCTGCAACAATACTTGCAATAATACCTGCAACAATACGTGCAACAATACTTGCAACAATACTTGCAACAATACCTGCAACAATACCTG
>WNGS01002779.1:58055-72343 GCA_020271785.1 Procambarus virginalis | reverse complement strand
AAGGAATCCTTCAGAACATTATATACCACATATGTCAGACCAATCCTGGAGTATGCGGCTCCAGCATGGAGTCCCTATCTAGTCAAGCATAAGACTAAACTGGAAAAGGTTCAAAGGTTTGCCACCAGACTAGTACCCGAGCTGAGAGGTATGAGCTACGAGGAATGACTGCAGACCCACTTCGTTGGAAGACAGAAGAGTTAGGGGGGACATGATCACCACATTCAAGATTCTCAGGGGAATCGACAGGGTTGATAAAGACAGGCTGTTTAACACAAGGGGCACATGCACTAGGGGACACAGGTGGAAACTGAGTGCCCAAATGAGCCACAGAGATATTAGAAAGAACTTTTTTAGTGTCAGAGTGGTTGACAAATGGAATGCATTAGGAAGCAATGTGATGGAGGCTAACTACATACACAGTTTCAAGTGTAGATATGATAGAGCCCATTAGGCTCAGGAAACTGTACACCTGTTGATTGACGGTTGAGAGGCGGGACCAAAGAGCCAGAGCTCAACCCCCGCAAGCACAATAAGGTGAGTACAACTAGGTGAGTACACACACACACACACACACACACACACACACACACACACACACACACACACACACACACACACACACACACACACGCACACACACACACACACACAGCCAGAACTCAAACCCCTCCTTGGTAGTGACACTTATCTTCTTTTGTCTTCTCTGTACCTTGTCCATCTTGTGTGAAAGATTATGAGTGGCAACTATCCCTGAATAACTAATCTATATAAATACAAAAATGAGAAAACAATTATATTACAAATGCTTATAGCCTTGTTGATCTGTTATTAATCTTGCATCTACCGTGGACTTATTTATTAATTTATCTAATTTTATCAAGATAAAATAAGGATTTATGTTATTAGGAAAGATCATGTAATGACTGCAATGTTTTTAAATAAAAATATATCTACTTCACTTGTTTTATTCCGTTGAAACATCTATTTCATCGATGAACCTTTTGAAATACTTTTTGAAACTGGAATAGTACAGAAAACCATATGTTTGTGACTGCTGTTTCAGTGATTATTCATTCCAATAAAATTTATTAAACTTGTTTCTAAAGAACTGGCAGAAGGCTGGTGAGCCATTATTCCTTTACCCTGTTAAATATTATCTCAAGAGAGTTATGGTTTTATTATAATCTCCAGAATATGCAAAAACAGTTTGTTCATAAGTAAAGGGCTCCTTTCTATGATCTATAAAAAAATATTATTAGAGTAAAAACATTTCAAACTGTTTTAAATGTTTTTATGTGTTTTTCAAACACATTTAAACATTTATTAAAATGAACATCAGAACTGTGTACGTTTCACGCACATACAGCAAAAGCAAATGATTGCCATCAAACTCAAGTACCTAACCTAATGTATATTAGACCTAATATTAAATTCTTTCAATATATAAATACAAAGATATATTCGAGACACTACTCTTCGTTGCTAGAGTCGCCAACAATCCCGGTTCTAAGCAAACTTAACGATGCTTAAATTAACTTATAGGGCGAGAAGCGATGTTCTCTTCTGGTGCGCATCTGGCATATATGACGAATGTATGGTGTCTGGTGCCAGATTCAC
Organism: Procambarus virginalis; assembly: GCA_020271785.1. NCBI lineage: Eukaryota > Metazoa > Arthropoda > Malacostraca > Decapoda > Cambaridae > Procambarus > Procambarus virginalis. The sequence goes on along the minus strand of WNGS01002779.1, from coordinate 70,723 downwards.
TAAGCAGTTACGCAAGTACTTACGAACGTGTACATCTTTCCTCAATCTTTGATGGCTTTGGCTACATTTATTAAACTGTTAACAAGCATGCAAACTTCCCAATCAACTGTTGTTATTGTTAAAAAAAAGTCTATTGGTGCTTCGGAGCTCATTAACTGTTTAATAATTGTAAAGAAAGCCGCCAAAGATTGAGAAAAGATGTACAGGTTCGTAAGTGCTGTCGTAACTGCTTTGTGAATCTGGCCCCAGTTAGGACAAGCACAGCGTGACGATGCTGTGCTCGTCCTAACTCATGCCTACTTTGTGGTAGGGTCATAATTATACAATTGTGAAAAAAAATACTTGGGTATACACGACAAAGAATACTACTGTGGCTCGTTCTTTATAAACCAAGCACGTTTTTTCTAAATGCTTGTTTACTTATTCAGTTGCAGAACCTTGGGCCTATCTAGTTCCTTCTTCATTTATAGTTCCTTTTTCCTATCCACCCGGACCATTAAGCTATCCTGTTGGTGAGCAAGAACGAGGATGGGGTCCACACTTTCCCTGCAGAACCAGTAGCGCTACGGGTCCCTGATAAGTAGGTGAGGGACCCTTAAGACCTCTCCTTCAAGAACCAGGAGATTGCTTTCGCTGCCTTCTAGAGACAAGAGGTCGCTCAGCTGGGGCTAGATTCACGAAGCAGTTATGCAAGCACTTACGAACCTGTACATCTTTTCTCAATCTTTGGCGGCTTTATTTACAATTATTAAACAGTTAATGAGCTCTGAAGCACCAGGAGGTTATTTATATCAACAACTACAGTTTATTAGGAAGTTTTCATGCTTGTAAACTGTATATTATATGTAACAAAAGCCGTCAAAGATCGAGAAAAGATGTACACGTTCGTAAGTACTTGCGTAACTGCTTGAGTGGAGTCGTCAATAGGTTGCCACAACTCCCTGAAGATACGTTAGCTAAACAAAATCTGGGACTTTTTGGCAACTTTAAATGTTGTATTAAAGTCGATCCAGTTATTGATAATACATATAGAAAATTAAGAAATATATAAACAAATAGGAGCGTAAATTAAATAGGACCACAATGAAGGATAGTTCAAACATTTTCATTCATTTCTTTATTTAATTTAAGTTAATACAGAATCCATGATAGCTTATTGTTGTTGTTGGTGGTGGTTGTGGGTTTTGGTTGTTCTTGTTGTGGGTGGTGGCAACCCGTCCTCGCAAATTTAATAAGTCAATATTGACTTCTTAGTTGCGTGCATAGGTGACATACTTAACATAATAGTTTCCCTTGAAAATCTTCATAGAAAACACCGACCTTACCTAACCTTGTTAGTATGTTAAAATAAGCATCTTATAGCTTCGTAATTACAATTGTTACTTAACCTATTATAGGCATAGGTTAGGTAATAATTGTAATTACGAAGCAATAAGATGCTTGTCTTAACATACTAACAAGGTTAGGTAAGGTCGGTGTTTTCTATGAAGATTTTCAAGGGAAAATATTATATTAAGTATGTCACCTATGCACATATTTAATAAGTCAATATTGACTTATTAAATTTGCGAGGACGGGTTGGGTGGTGGTTGTGGTTGCTGGTGGTTATTGTAGATGTTGTTTCTAACGGTTGTTGTTGGTGATTGTTGGTTGATGGTGGTGGTGGTGTTGTTGTTCTTGTTGATGTGGGTGGTGGTAGTGATGTGAAGTAGTGGTGGTGGATGTTGGTGCTGGTTGTGGTTTCTAGTGGGTATTGTGTTTGTTTGTTATGGTTATTGTTGGTGATTAATGGTTTCTGGTGGTGGTGGTGGTTGTTATTGTAGTTGATGGTGGTTGTTATTGTTGGTGGTGGTGGTTGTTATTGCTGGTGGTGGTGGTTGCTATTGTTTTTGGTGGTGGTTGTTATTGTAGTTGGTGGTGGTTGTTATTGTAGTTGGTGCTGGTGTTGTGGTGTTTCAAATCAAGTTCCATTAAATAAATTATCTTAAGACTGTACTGATCAAAGATTATTCATTTTGGGATTTTCATATGCATCACTTTAGCAGTTAAAGGTACTTGACTTAAGTTCGTCTTGAAGGAAGTAAAGAATGAGATGTGAAGATGGAGAGAAGGAAGGAGAGTGGTGTGTGTTGGTGTGGTGGAGACCAGGTCAAGCCAGAGAGCGGTGTGTGTTGGTGTGGTGGAGACCAGGTTAAGCCAGAGAGCGGTGTGTGTTGGAGTGGTGGAGACCAGGTCAAGCCAGTGAGCGGTGTGTGTTGGTGTGGTGGAGACCAGGTTAAGCCAGAGAGTGGTGTGTGTTGGTGTGGTGGAGACCAGGTCAAGCCAGAGAGCGGTGTGTGTTGGTGTGGTGGAGACCAGGTCAAGCCAGAGACTGGTGTGTGTTGGTGTGGTGGAGACCAGGTCAAACCAGAGAGCGGTGTGTGTTGGTGTGGTGGAGACCAGGTTAAGCCAGAGAGCGGTGGGTGTTGGTGTGGTGGAGACCAGGTCCAGCCAGAGAGCGGTGGGTGTTGGTGTGGTGGAGACCAGGTCCAGCCAGAGAGCGGTGGGTGTTGGTGTGGTGGAGACCAGGTCAAGCCAGAGAGCGAGTGATGATCACCAGGAGAGGGATGAGAGGCAGCAGCACTACCACCACACCACAGCCGTTGGGATCCTTTGAGTTACACAAGTCTGTATCACAACAGTAGCCACGGAGGGTCACGTCGTTCATCTTTTTCTCAAGTGCATGTGTCTCTGCATGGACATAGCTAGAAGCTCCGCGAGCTGTGACTGGTTGCCCATCTGACAAAGAAAAACAAGTAGATACAATTATTTCTCCCTGTAATTAGAATTCGGACAAAGGTAAGCTTTGGAAATAATATACAATAAATAAATTTCGTTCATTTAAACTGCTATATTTTGTTGGGACTCATATTTCAAACAATTATTAATAGTTTTTGAGCCAGGTAACGTGTCACACATGACGCTGCTGTTAAACACACTTGTTTAGTTTTTCAGCAGGGAAATTTTTTTTTAATAAGGTATTTTGATGTAGAATAAAGTTTATGAATAGCTTTTTTTTACAAAATATTTTTCATTAGTATCATTAAATTTCTTCAGTAGCTGATGATATCGTATCGGTAATGAAAGCAAACACACACACACACACACACACACACAAACACACACACACACATTGACCAAAGAGCCAGAGCTCAACCCCCGCAAGCACAACTAGGTGAGTACACACACACACACACGGGGTCTGGTAGCTGAGTAGACAGCGCACGGGACTCGTAATCCTGTGGCCCAGGTTCGATTCCCGGCGCCGGCAGAGACAAATGGGCAGAGCTTCTTTCACACTGATGACACCTGTTACCTAGCAGTAAATGAATACCTGGGATTTAGACAGCTGTTACGGGCTGCTTCCTGGTGTGTGTGTGTGTGTGTGTGTGTGTGTGTGTGTGTGTGTGTGTGTGTGTGTGTGTGTGTGTGTGTGTGTGTGTGTGTGTGTGTATGTGTGTACTTACCTAGTTGTACTTAACTAGTTGTGCTTGTGGGGGTTGAGCTCTGGCTCTTTGGTCCCGCCTCTCAACGGTCAATCAACTAATGTACAGGTTCTTGAGCCTACTGAGCTCTATCATATCTACATTTAAAGCTGTGTATGGAGTCAGCCTCCACCACATCACTTCCTAATGCATTCCACTTGTCTACTACTCTGACACTGAAAAAATTATTTTTAACGTTTCTATGGCTCATTTGGGCACTCAATTTCCACCTGTGTCCCTAGTGCGCGTGCCCCTTGTGTTAAAAAGTCTGTCTTTATCTACTCTATCAATTCCTCTGTGAATCTTGTATGTGGTGATCATGTCCCCTCTAACTCTTCTGTCTCCCAGTGACGTGAGGTTTAATTCCCGTAGTCTCTCCTCGTAGCTCATACCCCTCAGTTCGGTACTAGTCTAGTGGCAAACCTTTGAACCAGTTTCCAGTTTGTGTGTGTGGGGGGGGGGGGGGGGGGGGGAAGAAAAATAAATAAATAAATATATAAAAATTAGTTAGTAGTTAGTAACAGTTGATTGATTGACAGTTGAAAGGCGGACCGAAAGAGTAGAGCTCAACCCCCCACAATCACAACTAGTTGAATACAACTAGGTGAATACACACACATGAGGGCGGTAATCAGAGACAATGTATCTGACTAGAGGAGTAATACTAGCTGAGTACCACAGGGCTCAGTTCTTGCACCAGTAATGTTCATCGTCTATATAAATCACCTACCAGAAGGGATTCAGAATTATATGAACATGTTTGCTGATGATGTTTAGATAATGGGGAAGATAGGAGGCGATAATGTCCTTCAAATTATTCTAGATAAAATAAGTGCTTGAAGCGTGGCATATGTAATTCAATGTGAATAAATGCCATGTTATTGAATATGGAATCGGATAAAATAAACCACACACAACTTACAAATAATGTGGTAAGGAATTATAGAACTCAAATAAAGAACGAGACCTGGGGGTGGTTTTGGAAGTAAGGTGTCGCCAGAGGAACACGTAAAGAACATTGTGAAAGGAGCGTATGCGTCGCTTTCCGACTTCAGACTTGCTATTAATTATATAGATGGTGAAATACTAAAGAAAATGTTCATGACATTTGTGAGACCAAAACTGGAATATGCAGCAGTTGTATGGTGCCCATATCTCGAGATGCACAAGAATAAATTGGAAAAGGTGCACATGCTACAAAATGACTTATGAGGAGAGACCAGTGGCGTTAAACATGCCAAAACTAGAAGATAGAAGAAAATTAGGTGACATGATCACCACTTACAAAATACTTACAAGAATCTACCAAATTGACAAAGAGGAATTTTTGAAACCAGCAACTTCATGAACAAGAGGACACATATTCACGCTAAGGAAACAAAGGTGCCGAAAAAAGCTTAGAATATTTTCTTTTGCACATATAGGAAGACGATTGGAACAAGTGAGGTGGTGGAGACCAAACCCGTCGGTAGTTTTAAAGCGTTATACGACAAGTACTCTATGTGAGAGTGCTGGCAAGACGGAACACCACGAGCGTAGCTCTCATCCTGTAACTACACTTAGGTAAATTATACACACACACATTGGGTCCTCGCGGCTGAGTGGATAGCGCTCGGGTGTCGTAGTCTAAAGAGCCGGGGCTCGATTTCCGGCCCAGGCAGAAACAAATGGGAAAAGTTTCTTTCACCCTGATGTATCTGTTCATCTAGTAGTAAATAGTTACCTGGGAGTTATACAGCTGCTAAGGGCTGCTTCCTGAGGTGTTATAGAAAAATATATGTACTAGACATAATAGAGGAAAATAGATTGGTTAAAAAGGCGAGGTCCAAGAGCTTACAGTTTGGTTCTGCAGGCACAAGTAGTAAATACACACATACACATACAATACACATGCACAAACACATGGCGATGGGAGGACCAAGAGTAGTAGTAGTAGCAGTGATATATAACCCTCCACCAAATGACGGAAGACCCAGGCAAGAGTATGACAGAATCAAAATGGCAATTAACACTCTAATTGAGATGGCAACCTCTGTTGCCTGAAGAAATCGATCCCATCTCCTTATCATGAGAGATTTCAATCACAGAAAGGTAGACTGGGAAAACAAGGAACCGCAATGGCGGTGAGGAAACATGGAGAGCTAAACTATTAGAAGTGGCAACAAAAAACGTTTTAAGCCAGCATGTCAGGGAACCCACAAGAATGAAAGGAAACGATGAATCAGCGAGACTTGACCTAGTTTTCACTCTGAACGACACCGACATAAGGGAAATTAATTTCGAAAGCCCCGTGGGAATGAGCGATCACAGTGTACTTATGTCTGAATGCCTGGTCGAAGACGGGTTAATGGGCTCAAGGAAGGGACCTGAAAACAGAAAACTGACATTCCGAAAGGGAAACTATGAGGAGATAAGAAAAATTCTTAACAAATATAACATGGGAAGCAGAGCTCAGAGGAAAGACAGCTCAAGACATGATGGACTACATCACGCAGAATTGTAAGCAGGAAGCAGAAAAGTTTGTCCCAGTCCAAAAGGAAAACAACGAAATGCAGATGAAAAACCCATAGTTTATTCAGAGATGTAAGCTAGCAAAGCAACTAAGTATAAGGGTGTGAAAAAACTAAAGAACTGACATGACACTTCAGAGCAGAGCAAGGATACCAGAGGGCCAGGAATTAATTCGTCAGGGTGAGAAGAGAGGCAGGAAGATAGCACGAAAATGACATAGCAAGCAAGGCAAAGACCCAGGAGGTCTTCACAATAGAACAAGGAAAAATCCCTGTTCTAAATGAGGAGGCAAACCAAGCAATCTTGGAGGAATTTGGCCTCACGAGTGTTGAGGTCAAAAGGAATCTGTTGGAGCCGAATGACACAAAGGCTGTTGGGCCTGACAGAATCTCACCGTGGATAATAAAAGAATGTGCAGAAGCACTAAGTGTGCCACTCTTCATGGTGTATAACAGGTCACTGGTAACAGGAGACCTACCGGAAAGCAGGAAAACAGCTAATGTAGTCCCAATATACAAAAAAGGGTGACAGGCAAAAGGCACTGAACTACAGGCCAGTTTCCCTAACCGGCCTTTCCTTTCCTTGTCGTGAAGAAAAGGCTCGTAGAACATCTGGAGGGAAATAGCTTTGTAACACACCACAAGAATGGGTTCAGAGATGGTAAATCGTGTCTCACAGGCTTCATAGAATTTTATGACCAAGCAACAAAAATTAGGCCAGAAAGAGAAGGATGTGCAGACTACATTTTCTGTGACTGCCAGAAATCCTTTGACACAGTATCTCATAAAAGGCTTAAAAAAGTTGGAGCAACAGGCAGGAGTAAAAGGTAAGGTGCTCTACTATGCTCACTAAATGAATGGTATGGTAAGCAACACAGCTCAAGTCCAATGCAATGTCACACAAAATAATTAAATCAAAATGAAAATAAATCAAAATCTATGAAAAATTAATTTTTCAGTGCAATCGAAAACATTGAAATGGAATCGTAACATATATAGTAGAGTGAGTGTTGCTTTTACGTCCAACAGATGGTGCTGTTAAAAAAAAATGTTTTTACCTGTCACAGGTGTAGCATCTACATAATAGGTATATAAAAAAAATGCGCGTTTTGAATGGAAAGTTGTGTCAAAATTTCAAAGCCATCTGTGAAGAACTTTGGGAGATGGTGTGTTGCTCTTACGTCCTAAGATGGTGCTGTTTAAAAAAAGGCACGTTTTTACCTTTCACATGTGTGGCATGCAAATAGTAAGTATATACCAACACGCTCGTATTTGAAAGCAACATTATGTCAAAATTTCAAAGCAATCGGTAAAAAGGTTTTGGAGATTCCTTTCACGTGAAAACACACACGAAAAACACAGTTTAAAAAAAAAACATGTTTTTACCTGTCACAGACGTGACATCTATATTGTAGGTATATAAAAACATGCTCGTATGCGAATGAAACGTAGTGTCAAAATTTCAAAGCAATCGGTGAAGAACTTTCGGAGATTAGCGATTTTGAACACACGAATATTTACATTTATAGATATATACTAGCTGTACCCGCCACGCATTGCTGTGGCTCAGTCTGGTTAAATGAAAAATAAAGAAAAGAGAAAATGCACGTTTCTAACATGTTTAATTTCACAATGCTTGTGGGTATACAATAATTTTTCTTGTTCCACTGTCTGTGAAGATATAGAGATTGTCTGATTGCCGACTCTAAAACACGTAACATATAATTGTCCATGTGAGAAGCAATCCGTGTCTAGATCTAAACCGCACATTTCTATAGATTGGTCCTGAGCTTAGTTGATGGTGATTGCAAACTCCAATCGAATTGGGAATTTACAATATCTTAAATTGCAATGGCAAATCCGGTGAAATCATAGAAATGTGAGGAATGAGGACATCTTCACCTTTGAAAGGTCCTGTCAAGATTGTTGCTTCTACGGCGTTGCTGAATAATTTTTTTACTGAAAGTCTCGTGCCATTGCTAAGCTTTCGCTGGTTGATATTTCGTAACATGATAATTGGCACGCCGATTTTTAATAGCAGTACGTGCGGTGGTATCCTTGGCAGACAGAGTGAATTAAAAAATTCTGTTGGATAATTAACCGCTTCATCTGCTTCCACAACAGTGTCGACGGACTTTTATGTGACTGCCTTGCTTTGTATGTTAGACTGAGTAATATTGTTAAGTTCTTAGACGGCTTTGTTCATGGCCGCAAGAACAGCTCGTTCACTCACCCAATCGTGATTCTTATAATTGATTTGAATATTGGGAAATACTTTTTTCAACCAATTCTTCTTTTGACGTCACTAAATTGTAGAAGTTATGAGGCAATGAAATTCGCCCTGAGGTCAGATCAACCGGCACGTTTCCGTTCCCAATTTCCAGAAATTGATTTGAGAATATCTCAGCTGATGAGTCGTTTTGTAGTTGGACACGCATATTTGTACTTAATTTTAACATCGTTATGTGGTGCCACAAATTAGAGTATTTCAGGTAAGCATTTATTTCTTCCGCTGGTGTCGATCGAGGAATTATAGGTAATGTTTGCATGAAATCTCCTGAAAGCAATATTAATGAGCTCCTAAATGGTCTGATGTTTCCTCGCAAGTCTTGCAATGATCGATCAAAAGCCACGAGCGATTTTTTGTGGGCCATTGTGCATTCATCGCAAACAATAAGTTTACATTTCTGCAATACTTTTCCCATACCGGATGCTTTGGAAATGTTGCACGTGGGAGTTTCAATGAACTGTATGTTCAGTGGCAATTTCAAATCCGAAGTATCAGTTCTTCCACCTGATAGCAATGTCGCAGCTATTCTGGACGATGCAAGAGCTAAGGTTAGGCTATTTTGGGATCGAAATGCTGCCAAAATCAATCTAATTAGAAAGGTTTTACAGTTCCTCTTGGACCATCTAAGAAGATTTCTCCAAACCCGTTATTGACAGTTTGAATTATTTGATCGTAAATTCCTTTTCGTTCAAGCGTTAGCTTAAGAATATTTGATTACACATATAATAAAAGATCACACGTGTTGTAATTTTGTTCACGACGTTCTACACTGAACGAAGCAGCAGCAGATCGATTCGGTGATGGCATTCCCAATTGATTGAGAACTTTGTTCGCGATTTCAAAGCACAAATCTTCAATCATTATCAATGCTTCGTTTTAGATTTCTGCTGTGAAATTCATGTTCATATTTGAATTTTCCTTGCGTATTCGACAGACAATATCTTCAACCATGTGCGATTTGTGTTTCTCCCATACTCTGTTGGAGATGAAGGAGAGCCGGTGGTCAATATGATTGCAAACAATGCACGAATTTGATTTGGATGTGACGTGTTAGACGTGTCAATAATGCATACATCCCAGTGTCGGTCGTTCTCCAATAAATTCAGAGCTTGACATGCATTACGGAAAGTGGCATGTGTTAAGCCGCTGACAAATCTCAATTGCTGGAAAGACGTTGGACCGGGCACATTTAACAACAGCTTGCGAAGAAAGAAGCATTCATCTTGATTGGAATGCACGGTGTATAGTCTGCCTATCGTAGTTTGTTTGAATATGCCAGGTTGTCCATTGACTCACTCTCCTCGTTTACGTCGTTCAAATTATTTTCTACTGGCATTCCATGTGTAATACGTAGGTACTTCCGAGTACAGCAATGTTTTCGCAAACGCATCATTTTGACATAACGTGAAGAAAGCAGTTAACGTTGTAGCCGGTGGATTCATAGTTGTTTGTTGCACATTTGCAGCTGTGAAATAAACGTGTTGTCCATTTTCTTGTTTTCGAAACAAAAACAAAATATACTAACGAAATATTTCAATTCAAACGCCGATCAATCGACATAGCTCAATTTCACAACAAATTGTTCTGAAAAATAAGAACAGTTAAAAAAAACGGAATGAAAAACTATGAAAAGAGAAACAAATAAGCTATACCCACGAAATGAACTGTATGGTAAACAACGCAGCTCAAGTCCAATGCAATGTCACACAAAATAATTAAATCAAAATGAAAATAAATCAAAATCTATGAAAATTCAATATATCAATGCAATCGGAAACATTGAAATTGAATCGTAACATATCTTGTATGTCGTATGTTGCTCTTACGTGCAACAGATGGCGCTGTTTAAAAAAAATGCATGTTTTTACCTGTCACAGGTGTGGCATCTAAATAGTAGGCATATCAAACACACACATATTCGAAAGAAACATTGTGTCCAAATTTCAAAGCAATCGGTGAAGAACTATCGAAGATTACAGCATGTGTTGCTCATACGCCCTACAGATGGTGCTGTTTAAAAAAAAAAATCCTGTCACAGGTGAGGTATGTATATAGTAGGTATATAAAAACACTCGCCTATTCGAATGCAATGTTTTATTAAGATTTCAAAGCAATCGGTAAAGTGGTTTTGAAGATTTCCCTCACTTGAAAAATGCACGAAAAATACAGCTTTTCAAAAAAAGCGTGTGTTTTTCCTTCATAGACATAACATCTATATAGTATGTATATAAAAACCCGCTCGAATGCGAATGGAACGTTGTGTGAAAATTTCAAGGCAATTCGTGAAGAACTTTCGGAGATTATCGATTATGAACAAACGAACATTTCCATTTTTATTTATATAGACTAGCTGTACCCAGCCACAGCAACCTTTCCTTGTCTCCCAGTCCTCTCCATCATTCCCACCTCCCCCATCCTCTCGTCCTCCCAACCATTCCGCACTCCCCCATCTCCTTGTTCTCCCCCACGATTCTCACGCTGCATCCCTTTATCCTCCCACCTGGGCGCCTGACAACTGAGTGGACAGCGCTTCGGATTCGTACTACTGAGGTTCCGGGTTCGATCCCCAGTGGAGGCAGAGACAAATGGGCAAAAAGTTTCTTTCACCAAGATGCCCTTGTAAATAGTAAATATCTCAGTAAATAGATACCTGGGAGTTAGACAGCTGCTACGGGCTGCTTCCTAATGGTGTGCAACAGAAAGGAGGCCTGATCGAGGACCGGGCCGCAGGGACGCTAAGCCCTGAAATCATCTCAAGATAACCTCCCCACCATCCCCCACTCAAGCTTCCCCCTTGTCCTCCTAATCATTCGCAAATCCACCATCCCCTCGTCCTCCTCACAATCTGCCATTCACCCATCCCCTCATCCTCCCCGCCATCCCCCACTCCCCTGTCCTGTTGTCCTCCCCACCATTCTCCATTCCCCTGCTCCCCTTGTCCCCACCATCCCCAACTCTCCCGTCCTCTCATTCGCCCATCATTTACCCTCCTCTGTCCCCTCGTCCTCCCCACTATCCCCCACTCCCATCCCCTTCATCCTCCACACCATTCCCACTCCCTAGTCCGATGCATTCTCAAATGATCTGATGTTCTCATCAGAAAATTGGAAACATCAAATGATCTGATGTTCCCATCACTGAAAATATAAGAAAACAGTTAAAAATACAAAATGAAAAACAATGAAAAAATAAAAAACTATACTCAAGAAATGAATGGAATGGTAAACAACAAAGCTCAATTCCAATGCAATGTCACAGAAAATATTTAAATCAAAATGAAAAATCTATGAAAATTCAATTTATCAATGAATTCGGAAACATTGAAATGGAATCGTAACACATTTAGTACCGTGTGTGTTGCTCTTATGTGCAACAGATAGAGCTGTTTAAAAAAAAAACATGTTTTTACCTGTCACAGGTGTGATATCTATACTTATACTCATGAATTGAACGGTATGTTAAAGAACACAGCTCAATTCCAAGGCCATGTCACACAAAATAATTAAATAAAAATGAAAATATATCGAGATATATGAAAATTCAATTTATGAATGCAATTGGAAACATTGAAATGGAATTGTAACATATTTAGTATAGTGTGTGTTGCTTTTACGTGCAATAGATGGCACCATTTAAAAAAAAACATGTTTTTACCTGTCACAGATGTGTCATCTATATTGTCAGTATATAAAAACATGCGCGTATTTGAATGGAACGTTGTGTCAAAATTTCTAAGTAATCGGTGAAGAACTCTCGGAGATTACAGTATGTGTTTCTCTTATGTCCAACAGATGGCGCTGTTTAAAAAAAATGTTTTTACCTCCTCACAGGTGTAGCATATTTATAGTAGATATATAAAAACACGAGTGTATTCATATACAACGTTGTGACAAGATATCAAAGCAATTGGTAAAGTGGTTTCGGTTATTTCCCTCACAAGAAAACGCAGTTAAAAAAAACTTTTTTTACCTGTCTCAGACGTGACAAAAAGCAATGAACCAGCCCGTCCTCCAAACAAAGATCCAAAAGTGATTCCATGCACCCGCCAAACCCCCTGTTTATGAATGAAAAGCGGTTTACACACGACTCACAACTGCTGACGTTCGAACATATCCGGAACAAGTGCTTCACTGACGAATTTTATTCGAACTACAACGCTATAAATGCTTCACCCACGTACTACAAATACAAATAATCGCCAACAGAACCTGAACACCTGACCTAACCTATCCTATGCCTATATATACACAATATGCCAATATATTATAATATTAATTTATACTTGAGAAAATTCCCGTTTTGAATGAACAGCATGTTAAAATTTATGAATGCGTCTGTGGGGTC
>WNGS01002778.1:0-25886 GCA_020271785.1 Procambarus virginalis | reverse complement strand
GTTGCTGTACGGTCTCAAAGCCGATGGGCCAGTTTGTTAAAACACGTGAACTTATGCTGAGTAAGATTAGAGATGAAGTAGATAACTTTACGTGAACCCCTAAAGTTATAGATTAACACCTTAGTCTAGTTAGTGACTAACACTGTAGGTGTAGTTAGTGACTAACACCTGTAGGTGTAGTTAGTGACTAACACCTGTAGGTGTAGTTAGTGACAAACACCTGTTGTGTGTTAGTCACCACCATAGGTGTAGCTGACAACTAACGCTTGCAGGATCAACAAAGAAATAAAGCAATTCGGTAATACAAACAGAAATAATAAAGGCTTTAATATTAATAATAATAAAGATACTACTAACACAAAACTTACTAGGTAATATATTATTATTGCTACTACTACTATTATTAATATTAGTAGTAAAACCAGTTATAACACAAATAAAACTAAACCAATTTAGATCTGTCACTGAGTACTCCCCACTAATTTAGGATTTCTGCCCACAATCTTGCCTTCTTAGACAACATTGAAGATAGGGCTTCATTTAGCGAGAAGCAAAGTTTATATATTACACCAAAGCTATAAATACAGGCCTTCAACTAGAGAGATGTGGCTGGTCTGTGTGTATTCTCCAGTTCAAAATGTCGTAATCACACCACTACCACCCTACTACCCCCACTACCACTACTACAACTACTACCTTTTGCGTCTCTGCATATCCCTTCCTCGAGAACAAACTCCACACAGGTGGTATGATAGGTAACAAGTATAATGTACATGTTCCATTAAATTACACAACACAGCAGTTCTAGGCTTTTACCACCCGAAATACGCAAAATTTGGAAAAATTATTATTATTATTATTTTATTATTATTATTATTATTATTATATTATTATTATTATTTGCAGTCAATTATTATTTAATAATTAATAACAATACTTTTGGCCCCACGCTGCGACCAAATGACACTCTCACTTAAGCAATATTAAAAAAATTCTTGTACAGTATTGTATATGTAAAAAAATAAAAAACAAATCCCAGAAAATTGCTCAGAAAATGGTAGATATTCTAGATTGCAAAATTCAAAGTAATCCCAATGACAAATAATATCTATATTATAATATATATAATATATATATATATATATATATATATTATACCATTTATATATATTATATATGTATGATATATATATATATATAAATAATAATACTAATAGTAATATAATAATAAGAATAGGAATCAAATATAGTAATAAAAATGTAAATGTGAACACGAAAATTAACATAAAATGTACAATATTAACAGTGATACAAAAATAAAATTAAGAACAGTAATAAAAATATTAACCCACAGCAATGACATTAATAATCACAATAATAAACTAAAAATATTATTACTTGTACTCATAATCAAAGAATATTAACACTCAAAATAAAAAAAAGATTAATGTTAATACTAATGATAAAATTTGATATTAATAAAGAAATAATGTTAATAATATTAATAAAAGAATAATACTCCTAATAAACTAATATTAATATCAACTAAACTAATATTAATAGTCATAATAAAAGAATAATACTAATAATAAATTATAATAATTCTCATCACATAACATTAATATTAATATTCATAATAAGATAATACTTATACTCATAATTATATATCAAAATCAAATTATCATTAATGTCAATCATAGGAGTAATGACAATAATAACTAAAAATTAATATTAACAATAATAAATCATTTTAAGAACAACACTAATAAAACCTCTTAATAATAATCATTATTATTTTTGAAATGATAATAATTATACTACTGCCATGATGATAATTGCATTACATAATGCAGTTATATAAACTTGCAATAGTAGTAATAGTTTTACTATTTAGTAATAGTAATAGTAGTAAATTTTATTTACTACTACTAGTAAAAATTAAAGTTAAAAATAACTATACTACTAATAATAATAAGTATAGTAGCAGATTTTCTCAATAAGTATAGTATTTAATATTATTATATTATTGTTAACTATATATATATATATATATGGTTGTGTGTGTGTGTGTGTTGTGTGTGTGTGTGTGTGAGTATATGTAGAGAGAGAGAGAGAGCGAGAGAGAGAGAAGAGAGAGAGAGAGAGAGAGAGGAGAGAGAGAGAGAGAGAGAGAGAGAGAGTACAACCTGTTAAACAACTCTGCCCCACACATTACAATTCCTGTCTTCTCTTTAAAATACTAGAGTAGGCTACAGATGCAGGTTTAAGAATACTAGAGTAAGGCTACAGGTGTAAGTTTAGTGCTCAAGACACAGGTAGGGCAGCACAGACCTTCATAATGAAAAGGACAGGTGGACCAAGTAACGGAGGTGAATGGGAGACAGGAGACAGGCCGAGACGCCGCCGATGGAATTCGCGGACAGCGAAATGTCGGCCCAGGTGTTGGGTCCTTGTTCCCCCCGGACCGACCGCGCCTTCACCCCGACAGGTATTTGTTCCCTCAAGCCGATATTAGACTCGCCACTCTCGACAAAATAGCTGGTCATACAGGACAGATAGCTGGCTACCACCTGGCAGGTGGCTCGTCGCCACCATCTGACAGATGGTTCACCACCACCCTATCCCGTCTCATTTGTTGGCACACCACACACACACAAAAAAAGATCTGCTGGAATCTTGCCGGCAGGTCTTCAGGTAATCTTGAAGTGTCAGGATACAGCCTGGAGGAACACCCAGGTGTGTGTGTCAGGTACCACGTGTGTACTCATCTAGTTGTGCTTGCGGGGGTTGAGCTCTGGCTCTTTGGTCCCGCTTCTCAACTGTCAATCAACTGGTGTGCTGATTCCTGTGTAATTACTTAAGTGTAGTTACAGGATGAGAGCTACGCTCGTGGTGTCCCGTCTTCCCAGTACTCTTTGTCATATAACGCTTTGAACCTACTGACGGTTTTGGCCTCCACCACCTTCTCACCTAACTTGTTACAACCGTCTACGGCTCTGTTTGCGAAAATAAATTTTCTTATATTTTTTCGGCAGCTTTGTTTAGTTAGTTTAAATCAATGACCTCTTGTTCTTGAAGTTCCACGTCTCAGGAAATCTTCCCTATCAATTTTATCGATTCCCGTTACTATTTTGTAAGTAGTGATCATATCGTTTATTTTTCTTCTATCTTCTAGTTTTGGAATATTTAATGCCTCTAACCTCTCCTTGTAGCTCTTGTTCTTCAGTTCTGGGAGCCACTTAGTGGCATGTCTTTGCACCTTTTCCGGTTTGTTGATGTGCTTCTTAAGATATGGGCACCATACAACCGCTGCATATTCCAGCTTTGGTCTAACAAAAGTCGTGAACAATTTCTTTATTATTTCGTCATCCATGTATTTAAAAGCAAATCTAAAGTTAGAAAGTGTAACATAGGCTCCTCGCACAATGTTCTTTGTGGTCCTCAGGTGATAGTTTTCTATCTAGAACCACCCATAGATCTCTTTCTTTATCAGAATTCTTTAAAGATTTCTCACATAATTTATAGGTTGTGTGGGGTCTATGTTCTATTCCACATTACATAACATGACATTTAATTACATTAAATTCCATTTGCCAAGTGGTGCTCCATATACTTATTTTGTCCAGGTCTTCTTGAAGGGCATAACAATCATCTAAGTTACTTATCTTCCCTATTATCTTAGCATCATCAGCAAACATGGTCATATAACTCTGAATTCCATCTGCTAGATGGTTTATGTAGACAATGAACATCACCGGTGCAAGAACTGAACCCTGTGGTACTCCACTTGTGACATTTCTCCAGTCCGATACATTGCCTTTGATTACTGCCCTCATTTTTCTATCAGTTAGAATTTTTTTATCCATGTTAGAAGCTTACCTGTCGGGTGTCGAAAGCCTTTTTTAGGTCCAGATAGATGCAGTCAATCCAACCATCTCTTCCCTGTAAAATCTCTGTGGCTCGTTCATAGAAACTGAGTAAATTCGTTATACAGGATCTTCCAGATCGAAAATCATACTGACGGTCTTATATTATATCGTTTGTCTCCAGGTGTTCCACCCATTTAGTTTTAATTATTTTTCCAATATTTTGACTATTACACTTGTCAATGATACAGGTCTATAATTGAGGTCTTCCCTGCCGCCCTGTAGATTGGAACTATGTTAGCCTTTTTCCACACATCTGCTACGACTCCTGTACACAGGGATGCCTGAAAAATCAGTTGAAGTGGAATGCTGAGCTCAGGTGCACATTCTCTCAGAACCCATAGTGAAACTCCATCTGGACCAACTGCTTTATTCTTACTTAGCTCCTTGAGCATTTTTTCCACTTTGTCTCTAGACACCTCTATGCGCTCTATGTTGTTCTTTGGAATTCTTATTATGTCTGGTTCCCTGAAGATTTAATTTTGTACAAACACACTTTGGAACTTTTTTGTATAATGTTTCACACATTTCCTTTTCATTTTCCGTGAATCTGTTTCCCATTTTCAACCTCTGACTATTATCCTTTGAACAATTCCACAAGGGCCGTGATGACGATTCGAACCTGCGTCCGAGATCATCCCAGACGCTGCCTTAATCGACTGAGCTACGACATGGTCAAAAGAGTTGAAACCAGAAGTTGTACCTAACTTACTTGGATCCTGCAGCCTCTCCGAGACCCAAACCAGGGTTTTACACAACTCTTCCATGCACTCGAGCTATGTCAATAGGCCGTTCTACCTCTTCGCCCTTACTGCATTACACACAGAAATCACAATAGCGTGATGCATCAAATGCATCTATGGACATTCCGAGAACATATACAATGAAATCACAATAAAGTACATTAATATAGGTATGAGAAAATCTGCGGAGCAGGGCTGCAGGATCGAACTATAGCGCCCTGAGTCACCCCTTTCCTTGTGATGGTTTCTAGGCTCAACGTCCCTGCGGCCAGGCCTCCTCATTGCTGGACTTGTCAATCATGCTGTTGGACGCAGCTGCTCGCAGCCTGACGTATGAATCACAGCCTGGTTGATCAGGTATCCTTTGGAGGTGCTTATCCAGTTCTCTCTTGAACACTGTGTCCAACCACTTGGGCTGGACGGTAGAGCGACGGTCTCGCTTCATGCAGGTCGGCGTTCAATCCCCGACCGTCTAAGTGGCTGGGCACCATTCCCTCCCTCCGTCCCATCCCAAATCCTTATCCTGACCCCTTCCCAGTGCTATATAGGCGTGATGCCTTGGCGCTTTCTCCTGAAACTTCCCCTTTTTGAACACGGTGAGGGGTCGGCCAGTTATGCCCCTTATGTGTAATGGAAGCGTGTTGAACAGTCTCGGGCCTCTGATGTTGATAGTTCTCTCTTAAACACAGTGAGGGGTCGGCCAGTTATGTCCCTCATGTGTAGTGGAAGCGTTTTGAACAGTCTCGGGCCTCTGATGTTGATAGTTCTCTCATAAACACTATGAGGGGTCGGCCAATTATGTCCCTTATGTGTAGCGGAAGCGTGTTGAACAGTCTCGGGCCTCTAATGTTGATAGAGTTCTCAGAGTACCTATTGCACCTCTGCTTTTCAACGGGGGTATTCTGCACATCCTGCCATGTCTTCTGGTCTCATGTGCTGTTATTTCTGTGTGCAGGTTTGGGACCAGCCCCTCTAATATTTCCCACGTGTAAATTATTATGAATCCCTCCCGCCTGCGCTCAAGAGAATACAGATTTAGGCACCCCTAAAGATGGTTAGTGATGAGGACAGTGTGTAGTGAAGATTGTTAGTGATGAGGACTGTGTGTAGTGAAGATGGTTAGTGATGAAGACTGTGTGTAGTGAAGATGGTTAGTGATGAAGACTGTGTGTAGTGAAGATGGTTAGTGATGAAGACTGTGTGTAGTGAAGATGGTTAGTGATGAGGATTGTGTGTAGTGAAGATGGTTAGTGATGAGGACTGTGTGTAGTGAAGATTGTTAGTGATGAGGACTGTGTGTAGTGAAGATGGTTAGTGATGAAGACTGTGTAGTGAAGATTGTTAGTGATGAGGACTGTGTGTAGTGAAGATGGTTAGTGATGAAGACTGTGTGTAGTGAAGATGGTTAGTGATGAGGATTGTGTGTAGTGAAGATGGTTAGTGATGAGGACTGTGTGTAGTGAAGATTGTTAGTGATGAGGACTGTGTGTAGTGAAGATGGTTAGTGATGAAGACTGTGTAGTGAAGATTGTTAGTGATGAGGACTGTGTGTAGTGAAGATGGTTAGTGATGAAGACTGTGTGTAGTGAAGATGGTTAGTGATGAGGACTGTGTGTAGTGAAGATGGTTAGTGATGAGGATTGTGTGTAGTGAAGATTGTTAGTGATGAAGACTGTGTAGTGAAGATGGTTAGTGATGAGGACTGTGTGTAGTGAAGATGGTTAGTGATGAAGACTGTGTGTAGTGAAGATGGTTAGTGATGAGGACTGTGTGTAGTGAAGATGGTTAGTGATGAGGATTGTGTGTAGTGAAGATGGTTAGTGATGAGGACTGTGTGTAGTGAAGATGGTTAGTGATGAGGACTGTGTGTAGTGAAGATGGTTAGTGATGAGGACTGTGTGTAGTGAAGATGGTTAGTGATGAGGACTGTGTGTAGTGAAGATGGTTAGTGATGAAGACTGTGTGTAGTGAAGATGGTTAGTGATGAGGATTGTGTGTAGTGAAGATGGTTAGTGATGAGGACTGTGTGTAGTGAAGATTGTTAGTGATGAGGACTGTGTGTAGTGAAGATGGTTAGTGATGAAGACTGTGTAGTGAAGATTGTTAGTGATGAGGACTGTGTGTAGTGAAGATGGTTAGTGATGAAGACTGTGTGTAGTGAAGATTGTTAGTGATGAGGGCAGTGTGTAGTGAAGATGGTTAGTGATGAGGACTGTGTGTAGTGAAGATGGTTAGTGATGAGGACTGTGTGTAGTGAAGATTGTTAGTGATGAGGACTGTGTGTAGTGAAGATGGTTAGTGATGAGGACTGTGTGTAGTGAAGATGGTTAGTGATGAAGACTGTGTAGTGAAGATTGTTAGTGATGAGGACTGTGTGTAGTGAAGATGGTTAGTGATGAGGACTGTGTGTAGTGAAGATGGTTAGTGATGAGGACTGTGTGTAGTGAAGATGGTTAGTGATGAGGACTGTGTGTAGTGAAGATGGTTAGTGATGAGGACTGTGTGTAGTGAAGATGGTTAGTGATGAAGACTGTGTGTAGTGAAGATGGTTAGTGATGAGGATTGTGTGTAGTGAAGATGGTTAGTGATGAGGACTGTGTGTAGTGAAGATGGTTAGTGATGAGGACTGTGTGTAGTGAAGATGGTTAGTGATGAGGACTGTGTGTAGTGAAGATGGTTAGTGATGACGACTGTGTAGTGAAGATTGTTAGTGATGAGGACTGTGTGTAGTGAAGATGGTTAGTGATGAGGACTGTGTGTAGTGAAGATGGTTAGTGATGAGGACTGTGTGTAGTGAAGATGGTTAGTGATGAGGACTGTGTGTAGTGAAGATTGTTAGTGATGAGGACTGTGTGTAGTGAAGATGGTTAGTGATGAAGACTGTGTGTAGTGAAGATGGTTAGTGATGAGGACTGTGTGTAGTGAAGATTGTTAGTGATGAGGACTGTGTGTAGTGAAGATGGTTAGTGATGAAGACTGTGTGTAGTGAAGATGGTTAGTGATGAGGATTGTGTGTAGTGAAGATGGTTAGTGATGAGGACTGTGTGTAGTGAAGATGGTTAGTGATGAAGACTGTGTGTAGTGAAGATGGTTAGTGATGAGGATTGTGTGTAGTGAAGATGGTTAGTGATGAGGACTGTAGTTAGTGATGAAGACTGTGTGTAGTGAAGATGGTTAGTGATGAGGACTGTGTAATGAAGATAGTGATAAGTGTGTAGTGCAAATGTGGCTTGTGGTTTTCATCAGAGCAGTGCTGGGCACCAGAGCAGTGCTGGGCACTAGAGTAGTGCTGGGCACCAGAGCAGTGCTGAGCACTAGAGCAGTGCTGGGCACCAGAGCAGTGCTGGGCACCAGAGCAGTGCTGGGCACTAGAGCAGTGCTGGGCACCAGAGCAGTGCTGAGCACTAGAGCAGTGCTGGGCACCAGAGCAGTGCTGGGCACTAGAGCAGTGCTGGGCACTAGAGCAGTGCTGGGCACTAGAGCAGTGCTGGGCACTAGAGCAGTGCTGGGCACTAGAGCAGTGCTGGGCACTAGAGCAGT
Organism: Procambarus virginalis; assembly: GCA_020271785.1. NCBI lineage: Eukaryota > Metazoa > Arthropoda > Malacostraca > Decapoda > Cambaridae > Procambarus > Procambarus virginalis. The sequence goes on along the minus strand of WNGS01002778.1, from coordinate 17,677 downwards.
GCTGGGCACTAGAGCAATGCTAAACACTAGAGCAATGCAAAACACTAGAGCAATGCTGGGCACCAGAGCAGTGCTGGGTACCCGAGCAGCGCTGGGCACCCGAACAAGTACATTTATAAAAGCGCTTTATACATATGTAGATTGGCTTAGTCTCCACTTGCCCAACTACTTGAGGAGGTCGGTAGAGCGAGTTTCGCTTCATGCAGGTCGGCGTTCAATCCCCGACCGTCCACAAGTGGTTGGACACCATTCCCCTCCTCCCCGTCCCATCCCAAATCCTTATCCTGACCCCTTCCCAGTGTTATATAGTCGTAATGGCTTGGTGCTTTCCCCCTGATATTTCTCTTCCAATTGGTCTCCACTTTTAATCAAGTGATGATTAAAATAATGGCATGAGGTGTGAGAAGAGAATTATCAGGGAAAAGCGCCAAACCATTACGACTATACATCACCGGGAAGGTGTCAGGATAAGGATTTGGGATGGGACGGAGGGAAGGAATGATGCCCAACCACTTAGTGTGACGGTCGGGGATTGAACGCCGACCTGCATGAAGCCAGACCGTCGCTCTACCGTCAACAAGTGGTTGGGCAGGCATGAGGTGTGAGTGAAACAAATGTTTAAGATGTATGTGAGGTGTCCATCTTTGCACTCGCTGCCATCTCGCCTAGCCTAAACTTGGAGAAATAATTCACAAACGAAATAACATCCTTTTTGTGTGAAGGAAATCACATACAGCCAATACTATAAGCGTGTTTCTGTGAACCACACATTTTGTACTCCCACTCAAACTTTGCCAGAAAATAAGCTTGATTGTGAGGCAATACAACTAAAGAATAAGATAGAATAATTCTATTGGATAGAATTAGAACAAATAGTCAACAGAGAAAGCAGCAATTAACACCCCCCCCCTCAATTGGCTACCTGGAATTATTAATTACTGTCTCAAAGAGAGGGTTTGTTGACAAATAATTTTTTTAAGCCCCGTTGAAATTAGATCCACATCACATGAGCTGTGTTGAGTGGGACTATAATTCTAGGCTCGTACTTCACTCTGTACAAATTGAATTTCATGGTATAATTGTTTTTCCATTGTATAATTAGTTTGTTAGTTATCTGTCAACTTGAATGCATCTTATTGATCTGCTGTCTTGAATTAATAACTTTTTATATCTCCTATAATTTTTAGTGCATCAGTCAGTGTTGGTATATATTGTAAACCTTTAATTTCCAATTTGGTCCACATACTAAGTATTTCCTATTTCAGTGTAGAATTTTGATTCTCATATTTTTACAATAATGATGAGGACAGCCTGGATCAGGACAGAACAGCCTCTTGTGATGTGGATCTGATTTCAACGGGGCTTAAAAAATTATTTGTCAACAAACCCTGTTTGTGACACTAATTAATAATTGCATTGTGATATATATAAATGGTTCACTAGCATATATCACAACTAAAATTCTAAGCTAAATGATTTACAATTTGTATAAACATTTATATTTACACTACTGTAACACGTGCTTAGTCCAGCCGTAATTGTAATGATTTAACTTCGTACGAATAAAGCCTCTGATACTGATTCTCTAACATAAGAGAGTGTCTGTGTTTGGTGAAAACATTTTTAAATGCTGACTTTGTAGATCGATTGGCCAATGAGGCTTGCAGGAAAGAAAACATTGATTATGACTTTGGACTATCTAATGCAATTATTAGAAACATACAAATTAAAGAAATTAATTCAGATTTAGAAAAACTAAGAAATGCCCAGAGACCTGAAAGCTGCACTATTAAAAGTTATGACAAGTTTTGTAATAATAGGTATTTGTATGGTCAGCACAGTAACCGGACCAGTCAATGTGATGTAGTCATTACGCGAATTCGCCTTGGCTATAGACACATCTGGCAGGTTAGTGAGGCTGAGCCACTACCAGAATACTCAGATTGTAAACTCTGTGATAGACCTTTAATGCATTCACTTGAACACTATATTGTTGAATGTGAAACCGTAAAGGACTTTAGACCTCCTGGCCTCTTGTACCACCAACTGTGTAACTATTTTATTGACACAGGTGTTCTGGACGACATCCTAATAATTTATCCAAAATTTGCTTGTCCATTTTAAAGAATGAAGAACAATTTTTATTTATATTACTTCTAAGCTGCATCACTTATGAACCCATCCCTACCCTTGTGTGGTAGTGCACAATAGAGTTGTTTTCACATATCTATACATTAAAATATTGATTGTAACAGTGAGATATATGTACGTCCGCCTACAGTTTAGACCTATTGTCTTATGTATGACCCTCTGTCCTGCGTGACAGTGAATACTAGCATTATCGTCACTTTAATAAGACTTTATCAAAATCCTCAGATTAGGCAAAATTGTAATTAATTTTGTCAATAAAGAAGTTAATAAATAAATGTAGTCTTTGCCGACAAAAAACAACAAAATATGTTTGGGAAAAAGATAGAATTGGGAACATATTGGAAGAAATTTTAGCTAGATATTCCATTCTATTAATGAAGTTGGGGTACTTATGCGGATACTGCATCAAGTTGTCGTGCTAAACACAGACAATGCATCAAGTTGTCGTGCTATACACAGACAATGCATCAAGTTATCGTGCTATAAACAGACAATGCATCAAGTTGTCGTGCTATACACAGACAATGCATCAAATTGTCGTGCTATACACAGACAGTGCATCATGTTGTCGTGCTATACACAGACAATGCATCAAGTTGTCGTGCTATACACAGACAATGCATCAAGTTGTCGTGCTATACACAGACAATGCATCAAATTGTCGTGCTATACACAGATAATGCATCATGTTGTCGTGCTATGCACAGACAATGCATCAAGTTGTCGTGCTATGCACAGACAATGCATCAAGTTATCGTGCTATAAACAGACAATGCATCAAGTTATCGTGCTATAAACAGACAATGCATCAAGTTATCGTGCTATAAACAGACAATGCATCAAGTTGTCGTGCTATACACAGACAATGCATCAAATTGTCGTGCTATACACAGACAGTGCATCATGTTGTCGTGCTATACACAGACAATGCATCAAGTTGTCGTGCTATACACAGACAGTGCATCATGTTGTCGTGCTATACACAGTGCATCAAGTTGTCGTGCTATACACAGACAGTGCATCAAGTTATCGTGCTATACACAGTGCATCAAGTTGTCGTGCTATACACAGTGCATCAAGTTGTCGTGCTATACACAGACAGTGCATCAAGTTGTCGTGCTATACACAGACAGTGCATCAAGTTATCGTGCTATACACAGTGCATCAAGTTATCGTGCTATACAGAGACAAATCATCAAGTTGTCGTGCTATACACAGACAAATCATCAAGTTGTCGTGCTATACACAGACAAATCATCAAGTTATCGTGCTATACACAGACAAATCATCAAGTTGTCGTGCTATACACAGACAAATCATCAAGTTGTCGTACTATACACAGACAAATCATCAAGTTGTCGTACTATACACAGACAAATCATCAAGTTGTCGTACAATATACACAGACAAATCATCAAGTTGTAGTACGATACACAGAAAAAGAATAAGTTATTTCAGTAATAATCCCAGTCTTAATCCCAAGCATAACCAATTCAAGTGAAAATATGAATAACCAACTTTTTAATATTAAATGAAAAAGCTAAAATCACTACACAGTAATGGAGAAATGGCTGAGGCTTCACAGGTGCCTAACTCATGTTAAGTGTTGATCACGACTGCTTACATTTGTATATTTAAGTATCTTATCTTGAGGTTATCTTGAGATGATTTCAGGGCTTTGCGTCCCCGCGGCCCGGTCCCCGACCAATTCAATTTCAATTTCTTTCTTTATTATGCACCCCATACCCATCCCGTGGGCGGTGGTCGACCAGGCCTTCATTTTGTTACACATCCCCCAGGAAGCAGCCCGTAGCAGCTGTCTAACTCCCTGGTACCTATTTACTGCTAGGTGAACAGGGGACATCAGGGTGAAAGAAACTCTGCCCATTTGTTTCCGTCTCCACCGGGGATCACCCGGAACCTCAAGACTACGAATACCGAGCGCTGTCCACTCAGCCGCCAGGCCCCTGTCAAGGACTAAATTGAAATGTTGAAACTATAACTAGACATGAACGATAATATGAGAAGACACGAACACTAACATAAGGAGACCTGATCACTAAGAGAGGACATGAACGCTAAGATAAGAAATGAAGAACAATATTATGGAAAACTGACACGAGTAAGATGTAAGCATTTCAATTGAGTTCTTTGAGCCTCGAAATAAGCTTTTGATGTATCACATTAGTGGGATTTTCTTGTGTGTTTGAGGCTGGAGCGTGTGGAGAACTCTCCGTTATCTACATCAGGTAATGTAACACAAAAAAGGGGCCTGATCGAGGACCGGGCCGCAGGGACGCTAAGCCCCTAAATCATCTCAAGATAACCTCAAGATAAGGTGCAAGAGGGTAGGTAATGGAAGCCACATCGTGCTTCACAGTACAGCACACAGCGTGTTGTGCAGCCACACCACAGCACGCTGTACAGCCACATCTGAATGGAAACAACAGTGAAGGAACGGGTAATGAAACTGAGAATAAGTGAAGACACGTTCACTACAAATGACATGGAAGTATGCGAGGAACTCCGTAAGAGATTCCAGGAGGTCTTCACAGTAGTGTAAGAAGAAGTTCGTGAACTAAGCGAGGGAACGGCTAACCCAGCACCACTGAAGGAGTTTGAGATTATCAGTCGAGAGGTAAGGAAGCATTTGTTTGAATCACCACTGAAGGAGTTTGAGATTATCAGTCGAGAGGTAAGGAAGCATTTGTTTGAATTTCATGTGGCAAAAGCTGTAGGCCCAGACGGAATCTCACCATGCATACTTAAAGCAGAAGCACTTTGCCTACCACTCTCAGTGGTGTATAACAAATCACTGGTAACAGGAGAACTGCCAAAAATTTGGAAGACGGCTAATGAATTCCCGATATACAAGACGTCAGACAGACAAAGGCCCTGAACTACATGCCAGAGTCTCTAACTTGCATATCATGCAAGGTGATGGAGAAGATTGTGAGAAAAACTAGTAGAACAACTGGAGAGAAAGAATTTTGTAACACATTATCAGCTTGGGTTCAAGGATGACAAATCTTGCCTCACAGGATTAAATGAATTCTATGACCAGGTGACAACAATTAGGCAAAAAAGAGAAGGGTGGATAGACTTCACATTTTTGGATTGCCAGAAATCCTTTGACATATTACCTCATACGAGACTATTGCATAAGTTGGAGATGTAGGCAAGAGTAACAGGGAAGGTACTCCAGTGGATATGGGAGTACCTAAGCAATAGAAGACAGTGAGTCACTGTGAGGGGTGAGTTCTCAGGGTAGAGAAGCGTCACCAGTGGAGTCCTTCAGGGTTCAGTCCTTGGACCCATACTGTTTCTGATATATGGAAACGATCTCTCAGAGGCAATAGACTTGTTCCTCGCAATGTTTGCTGATGATGCGAAAATTATGAGGAAGATAAAGACACAGGTAGAAAGCAAGAGTCTACAAGATAACCTGGATAAATTGAAGGAATGGTCCAACAAATGGCTATTAAGAGTTTAACTAGAGTTAAGTAATGAAGCTAGTTAGAATGAGCCTGAGACCAAACACAAGGTGCCAAATAGAAGACGAAGTCCTCCATGAAACGGACAGAGAGAAGGACCTGGGAGTTCATATCACATCAAACCTGTCTCCTGAAGCCCATATATAAAAGGATAGCATCAGCGGCGTATGTGAGGCTGGTTGATATCAGAAATACCTTGAGAGATCTGTGTAAGGAATCATTTAAAAAAAATAATGCACAAAAAATGTCAGACCAATCCTGGAATATGCAGCTCCAGCGTAAACCATTCCTTGTCAAACATAAAATGAAGTTGGAGAAGGTTGGAAGGTTCTTAGAACTAGACTAGTTCTAGAACTATGAGGTATGAGTTATGAGAAAAGGCTTTTTACATCCTTGCATCTCATGCCACTGGAGGACAGAAAAATTAGGGGAGACGTGATAACCACATACAAAATTCCTTGGGAATTCACAGGTTAGATAAAGACAGATTATTTAACACGGTTTATACTCGCACAAGGGGACACAGGTGGAAACTGAGTACCTAAATAAACAATACAGCCATTAGGAAGAATATGTTGTCATCATGGTTAATAAATGGAATGCATTAGGAAATAATATGGTGGAGGCTGACTCTATACAAAGTTTCAAATGTAGATATGAGAGAACCCAATAGGCTCAGGAACCTGTACACCAGTTGACTGACAACTGAGAGGCGGGACCAAAGAGACGAAGCTCAACCCCCCCCCCCCGCAAGCGCAACTAGGTGAATACACACGAATACAATTTTAACTACCTAAATTTTGTTTCAATCAACAGCTGTCATACGTATATTATGCCTAATGTTTTGATCGACCACAAAGCTCTCCTGCTGCACCAGGAACTGCAGGCGTGTGCGCACTGCTCTCAGTGGGTTGGAATTATGTAACTGAATACCACTACACGCCTGCCCACTTGCTGTGCCCTGGGTGCATAGCTGTCTGCCTGTCTGCCCTCCTGCGTACCTGCATGCCTCCCGAAGCCCTGTTTGTCTACGTGCCACTCGGTCTATATACCTGCCTTTCTACCTGTATATCTACCTGCCAGAATCCCTATTTGCGGGAAAACCTTCACACACACACATCTGCTATTCAATTCGCCAGAAGCTTTGTATCAATAATATTTTCAAGCACTGTTCGATTGCTGTACAAGCGATTGACATCTACTGTTGTTGGTTGACTGGCTGTGACTGATTGACTAACTGACTGACAGATTAAATGACTGGTTGGCTGCCTGAGTGGCTGAAGTGGCGAACAATCTATCGATAGTACCAAATGTCATTGACAGAGACGGCTCTAAAGTACCACAACACAAGAGCTATAACGAGAAAAACTTAAATGTTGTGAGGGAGGTCGTTCTTGCCTCTGTGATTTATTGTCAAAACACTTTTAGCTATCTAGACCAAGTGTATTAGACAATCGCTGGTTGAGTGGGTATAGTATTGGGCTGCCAGGAGCATGGTACCCTGGGGACCCGATTCGAATCTTTCTGGGTTCAAGAGTTTATGGATAAATATAAATATATTGTTGACTAAACCACACACTAGAAAGTGAAGGGACGACGACGTTTCGGTCCGTCCTGGACCATTCTCAAGTCGATTAAATATAAATATATTTATATTTTATTTTTTTCAACTCAACTTTCCTCAACTCTCAGACCTCCAGAGTGGAGCACTGATGTCTAGAAGCATTCATGACACGTCTTCATTCAGATATTCACGACCTTCATCTAGAAATGAATAAGATAACCGACATAATATATATAGGTCGATATTTTAGAACATTTAAAATAGTATTATCAAAGAAATAATATCAGGACGGCAGTCAGGTAAGCTGGCAAGCAGGTGGCAGGCATGTAGGCAGGCTTGTAGGTACGCTGGTAGGCAGGCTTGAAGGCAGATAGGTAGGCAAGCAGGCAGATAAGCAGAGACAGGCAGTTTTGGCAAAGGAGGCAAGCAAGCAGACAAGCAAGCAGGCAAGTAAGCAGGCAAGCAGGTAGGTTGGCAGGCAGTCAGGCAGGCAGGCAGGCAGGTAGGCAGGCAGGCAGGCAGGCAGGCAGGTAGGCAGGCAGGCAAGCAAGCAGACAGGCAGACAGTAAATACCCAGATATGGGCAGAAAAACGAGTGTGTTTGAGTGGGGGAAAGAGAGAAGGGCCCAATAGGTCGTGTAAAGAAGAAGTATTTCAACCATAACTGACAGTCTTATGTAAACACGCTATAGTAACTTATACCAGTTCTTCCCATAACAACGGCCGGACCATTCTGCAAGCCTGGGCACACATTCTTCCTCGGGGAAAAGCGGGATGAAATTGGGTGATTTCCAGACGAAGTAAAAGGTGCTTTTTCAGAGGCGTCTGTTATTATCAACAATATTTTGTAGATTTTCACTGGCTGGCTCCATGGCTTCAAAAGCGAGATATAATCCGAAAGACAAAGTGTAACAACGACCTTTAAGCTGTATATTAGGATAGGAGTTAGCCTAGCCGCCTAAGTACGGAGATTAGTTCGTGAATCACATCATCGTCAGCATTTAACTTCCGCGGATAATTTTGGGGGAAAGAATATCATATAAACAGTGCTTCAGAAACACCTTTTTGGGTGCACAGGGGTTTAACGCAGCGCTCTCACAAAAGGAATTAAATGAGATTATTCCTAGCTCGCCAAAATAGCCTGAAGTTCTGAAATAAAATATGTAGAAACCACTTCCTATGCTGTGTTTTTTGTGTGTCGTCGCCTCCTGCTTTGTTAGTGAGGCACAGATAAGGCTTCAGACACTCTCACATCACCATTACCTATGCAAATGTTTCACGATAAATTACAGCAATTTTTTGACGTTAGTTTCTTGTGATAATGTTAATACATTATTTATGTACATATATGTATATATATATATATATATATATATATATATATATATATATATATATATATATATATATATATATATATATATATATATATATATATATAATATCCTGGTTTGCGGGACTTAATTTATTTCTTGTTAAATATTCAACTTTGGAAAATAAATATTTAGTCTTTCAAAGTTCACCTTTCCACTGCTCAAGGAAGCGAACTCCGTCGCCTTCCTGAAATCACTTAAATAAGACGTACTTTAAACTGTAACGAGGTCCAGGCACACACTTTACATACGCCAGAAATCATTTGAGTCTCATAAAATATAGCAATAAAAAGAGTTTACCGCTGCGGCTCGACACTACACCAAGCGCTGGCAGGATGACAGTTTCTCCAGCGCACGGCTTCTTAATTACCACAAATAACAAGAGTATAATAAGGAGGAAACGAAGTGGTCCTTCCCTTACCAGCAAATGTGCAGGAGTTACTGGTGGTAGGAGCTGTGAGGACGGTAATGGTGGTGGCGTGCTGTAAGGCTGGTGTGGGATGGAGGCGGGCAAGCCACAGACTGACCGCCACACTCCGTCGGGCAGCGTTCTCTCACTCCTGTCTGTCTTCTGCTGCTTCTCTGATGCCATGTTCTCGGCGATACCGGCGAAGTAGAGGTCGTGGAAGGTTTGGCCGTCGTCTGGGAGGTTGGTAGCCGTGCCATGGGCCGTGTAGACGGTGTGAGGAGGAAATTGTATGTGCGTGGTGGTGGTGTGATCCCGGGGCGCTGGCTGCGGGATGAGCATCTCGCGTGTGAGAGGCTGGCCAGGTGCTAGCCGCACCTCGCTCCCTTAATTAATAATTCTCACCTACATCCTTGCACTTTGTCTTGGGAGCGACTCGAGACAGCGAGAGATAAAATTAATATATACGCCACCACAGCGCAATGTTTGTGAACGCTTGTACACGAATTTTCACCGTCCATTGCAAGTATGATATAATATGCCGTATACGGAAGCCATTAATCACTTGCAGAGTGCTAGTGATAACAACTTGAGGCGGCCAAGAAGCGCTTTGGTATAACGAGCGTAAAATCGCCATAAAGCAGTAAATAAAGCGGTGAAAACTTGGAGGAGTTCCCGAGGCGAGGTTCCAGAGGGTGGATGGCCGCCGCCGCCGCCCGCCTGGCTGGCCGGCCGACCCGCACACAACTAAGGTAGATTGAGTCATTTTGTTGGCCAGTGGAACAATCTGGCTTTGTCCCAGCTGTGGGGGCAGGTGTTGAGGGGAGACGAGGTGGGTACTCGGTGAGGAAGTCGGAGGCCGGCAGCTGGAGGCGCGCAGTAATCGGCCCCCAGGATGAAAAGCCTGTTTGTAATTGGACGATTCATGAACCAATTATCGACAGCCGCGAAACGCGACACCCGAGGCGTCGCGCCGAATGAGCGACTGTGTTCCTCCCAATAATTAACAAAAAACAGCAGCGCGAAGGGGCAGCAGCGGCGGCGGCGGACGGTGTCGCGAAAGTGGATAAAATCCATTTTGTTCTATAATAATATTTGTTGAGCGCCGTGCCGATAGCGTGATGGATGACATCCGCCGTGGGGAGGGTGGGTGCCCAGCCGCTGAGTAACTGAATGCCGCAATAAATTCTCTCTACGGGAAAAGGTGTGTACGACAGGTCAGGATGTGCAAATTACCCACTGTCAAGTTTGCTCAGCACACCAGCGAACAAAGGAGTAAGCCAAGTACGCTCGTTAGTTAGCATAATTAACGCCTGAATTCATCACATCCTTTCAGTCAGTCACCGCTACGAAAATTGACTCATTTATCATAGTCCTTCAAAGTAAATAAATGTATATCTTGAGACCCAAATAACATGAGTCTGGCTCCTCGATGGGTGCAAATAGAGGATCACATTTCCCACAATTAATGTTGTTTTCCCTTATTAAAGACACATTTCAAGGCGATAACCACACGCCCGGGAAACTCTATAACCCACATTATGAGTTTTGGCGGTGATGGGGGTGGGGGGGGGGACCGAATTTGGTGAGGCTAGGAGGAAATTGACTGACTCCTAGTTGGCGAGGGAAAATTAGCGTTCGAGGTCGTAACTTCGAGACCTCGAAGTTACGAGGACTTAGTGTAGAACAGTTGTAGAACAACTGTTCCACACTAGACAGTTGTTCCTGCCGGTGTCCACGTAGCTGACGGGAGACATCAGAGTGAGGATGCCTAGCCCATGTGGTACTGGACAGCTCTTCTATAATAACGTCTCTCTCCTCTAACCTCTCTTCTCCCTTCCTCCCACCTCGCCCCAAGCCTCGCCGGCCAATGTTTTGTTTACGAGTTGATCATTAGCATTGTCTGTACGTTTATATCTCCGCTGGACCGTGAAATGAAGACAGCATTATTACGTGTGATAATGGTTGGTATGAGCTGGACATCCGCTCTGGGAACCTACACCCCCGTACACCCACTCAGTTTACCGCTAGCGTCTCTATCCTAACACTGGTACACCCTCGGGAGTGTCGTACCCTGGCCCAACATGCTGGACCCAAGCTTCGCAACACTCACTTTCAGAAAGGTAACGACCATTATTGTTTTGTTTTTGTTCTATTACTTGGATATGAGGCTAATTACTGTTTTTATTTTATGCTATCACTAGGATATGGGCTAATTACTGTTTTATTTTATTCTATCTAGGATTGGGCTAATTACTGTTTTATTTTATTCTGTCACTAGGATATGGGTTAATTACTGTTTTATTTTATTCTATCACTGGGATATGGGCTAATTACTACACTACACTACACCTTGTGGATTTCTTCATGGTCTAATTACTGTTTTATTTTATTTTATCAATAGGATATAGACTAATTACTGCTTTATTACAGTCTATCACTAGGATATGGGCTAATTACTGTTTTATTACATTCTATCACTAGAATATGGGCTAATTACTAGGTCCACGAATATCGCCTATTAAGTCCAGCTACAATACAACCAGAACTATAATATTGTTATGAACCTGGACCCGGATTCACGAAGCAGTTACGCAAGTTCTTACGAACGTGCACATCTTTCCTCAATCTTTGACGGCTTTGGTTACATTTATTAAACAGTTTATAAGCATGAAAACGTCCCAGTCAACTGTTGTTATTGTTATAAACAACCTCCTGGTGCTTCGGAGCTCATTAACTGTTTAATAATTGTAAACAAAGCCGCCAAAGATTGAGGAAAGATGTAAAGGTTCGTAAGTGCTTGCGTAACTGCTTGGTGAATCTGGCCACTGAGCCAGTAGATTCAGGCATTTACGCCACCACTTACGAAGCCTCTACATCTTTCCTTAGTCATGGCGGCTGTGTTTATATGCAATTAAGGAATTTACAAGTTTTGAAACCTCACTATCCAAGGTTATTATTGTTTTAAACAACCTCGTAGTGAATCGAAGCTCGTAGATTGTTTATATTGGCCCTGATATATCACATTTATTGTAAGTTTCAATAATTTTGGGGGACACTTACCAAATGAATATTTTCGATCTTGCTTCATGCAGGTCGGCGTTCAATCCCCTACTGTCCACAAATGGTTGGGCAGCATTCCTTCCCCCCCCCCCCCCCCCCGTCCCATCCCAAATCCTTATCCTGATCCCTTCCCAGTGCTATATAGTCGTAGTGATTTGGTGCTTTTCCTCTGATAGTTCCCTCTCTCCCGCTTGAGTAGTCACATGTTTGCGCTTATTCTCACATGATTACTCTGCACATGTTTGCGCTTAAACAAAAACCTGTGTTAACCGAACATACACCTACAGAGGTCTCATATATATATATATATATATATATATATATATATATATATATATATATATATATATATATATATATATATATATATATTGTCTTCAACTTTATACACTGTCACGTAGTGTATTTTTCATTATCGTGACTAAACTTTAGATCTTTGTGAGGAACTAATTCCTTCAGGTGTGAGGAAAATACACTATTATTCTCATGTCTTTATTTTCAAGCTTAATAAATCAACTCACTTTATTGAATTTATTCATGTCACTGTAATAAGAACACATTTAAACTGTTAACGGTTACAAAAAAAATTATATATTAACGGTAAATACTAACTATATGTACGGCTATATATGTGCCAGATGATTGTTGACTCTGGCTCTTGTCTGCTGATTGTTGACTCTGGCTCTTGTCTGCTGATTGTTGACTCTGGCTCTTGTCTGCTGATTGTTGACTCTGGCTCTTGTCTGATTGTTGACTGGCTCTTGTCTGCTGATTGTTGACCCTGGCTCTTGTCTGCTGATTGTTGACTGGCTCTTGTCTGCTGATTGTTGACTGGCTCTTGTCTGCTGATTGTTGACCCCTGGCTCTTGTCTGATTATTGTTGACTGTGGCTCTTGTCTGCTGATTGTTGACTCTGGCTCTTGTCTGCTGATTGTTGACTCTGGCTCTTGTCTGTTGATTGTTGACCCTGGCTCTTGTCTGCTGATTGTTGACTGGCTCTTGTCTGGTGATTGTTGACTGGTTCTTGTCTGGTGATTGTTGACTCTGGCTCTTGTCTGCTGATTGTTGACTGGCTCTTGTCTACTGATTGTTGACCCTGGCTCTTGTCTGCTGATTGTTGACTCTGACTCTTGTCTGCTGATTATTGACTCTGGCTCTTGTCTGCTGATTGTTGACTCTGGCTCTTGTCTGCTGATTGTTGACTGGCTCTTGTCTGCTGATTGTTGACTGACTCTTGTCTGCTGATTGTTGACCCTGGCTCTTGTCTGCTGATTGTTGGCCCCTGGCTCTTGTCTGCTGATTGTTGACTGGCTCTTGTCTGTTGATTGTTGACCCTGGCTCTTGTCTGCTGATTGTTGACCCTGGCTCTTGTCTGCTGATTGTTGACCCTGGCTCTTGTCTGCTGATTGTTGACCCTGGCTCTTGTCTGCTGATTGTTGACCCTGGCTCTTGTCTGCTGATTATTGACTCTGGCTCTTGTCTGCTGATTATTGACTCTGGCTCTTGTCTGCTGATTGTTGACTGACTCTTGTGTGCTGATTGTTGACCCTGGCTCTTGTCTGCTGATTGTTGGCCCCTGGCTCTTGTCTGCTGATTGTTGACTGGCTCTTGTCTGTTGATTGTTGACCCTGGCTCTTGTCTGCTGATTGTTGACTCCTGGCTCTTGTCTGCTGATTGTTGACCCTGGCTCTTGTCTGCTGATTGTTGACCCTGGCTCTTGTCTGCTGATTGTTGACTGGCTCTTGTCTGCTGATTGTTGACCCTGGATCTTGTCTGCTGATTGTTGACCCTGGCTCTTGTCTGCTGATTGTTGACTCTGGCTCTTGTCTGCTGATTGTTGACTGGCTCTTGTCTGCTGATTGTTGACTCCTGGCTCTTGTCTGTTGATTGTTGACTGGCTCTTGTCTGCTGATTGTTGACCCTGGATCTTGTCTGCTGATTGTTGACCCTGGCTCTTGTCTGCTGATTGTTGACCCTGGATCTTGTCTGTTGATTGTTGACCCTGGCTCTTGTCTGCTGATTGTTGACTCTGGCTCTTGTCTGCTGATAGTTGACTCTGGCCCTTGTCTGCTGATTGTTGACCCTGGCTCTTGTCTGCTGATTGTTGACTCCGGCTCTTGTCTGCTGATTGTTGACTGACTCTAGTGGCCTCGAAGCGGGACAGCAAGCCAGAGGCTTGTCTCAGGTCACCCCACTTGTCCTGGTGATTTTATTGAACGGGATCTGAAAATTCCGGCTCGTTTTGGCAAATATTTTAATACTTGGGTGGGTAGACTGCTGGCGTTTCCCACCTCAGACGGCCTCTTAACTGTAAACTGTCTACATGGTAGAGCTGAACACCAGTCATCAGTCATATTTAAACACCTGTCATCAGTCAAGGCTTAATACCTGTCATCAGAGCTGAACATCTGTGATTAGTCAGTGCTAAGCACCTTTCATCACAGCTAAACATCTGTGATTATTAGTCTGTGTTTAACACCTGTCATCAGTCGGAACTAAATACGTATTGTGGCCAGAGGTAAACATCTGTCATGGCCAAAGGTGAACATCTATCATGGCCAGAGGTAAACATCTATCATGGCCAAAGGTGAACATCTATCATGGCCAGAGGTAAACATCTATCATGACCAGAGGTAAACATCTATCATGGCCAGAGGTAAACATCTATCATGGCCAGAGGTAAACATCTATCATGGCCAGAGGTGAACATCTATCATGACCAGAGGTAAACATCTATCATGACTAGAGGTAAACATCTATCATGGCCAGAAGTAAACATCTATCATGACCAGAGGTAAACATCTATCATGACCAGAGGTAAACATCTATCATGACCAGAGGTAAACATCTATCATGACCAGAGATATACATCTATCATGGCCAAAGGTGAACATCTATCATGGCCAGAAGTAAACATCTATGATGGCCAGAAGTAAACAAACATCTATCATGTCCAGAAGTAAACAAACATCTATCATGGCCAGAAGTGAACAAACATCTATCATGGCCAGAAGTAAACAAACATCTATCATGGCCAGTAGTAAACAAACATCTATCATGGCCAGAAGTAAACAAACATCTATCATGGCCAGAAGTAAACAAACATCTATCATGGCCAGAAGTAAACAAACATCTATCATGTCCAGAAGTAAACAAACATCTGTCATAGCCAGAAGTAAACAAACATCTATCATGGCCAGAAGTCAACGAACATCTATCATGGCCAGAAGTAAACAAACATCTATCATGGCCAGAAGTAAACATCTATCATGGCCATTGCCATATTTCCATATATCGTGTTAACAGAAATTAATTTATTTAAAGATTTAAAAGCTAGAGTTGTGTTATAGAAAGTCTTAAACGTTTATATCAATAATTATAAGTGAAGCGTTTTTCATATTTAAAATAAAAAAGTTTTTTTTTAACATAAGGTCAAGCTTTTTTGTGAAACAATAAACTTATTCAAAATAATTTGTTCACAAATCTCAAGGTATTACGGTACTCGTCAGGAAAGTTATGAAATTGTTGAAAGTTATTCATTAGAGTAAACGTCTTCTGGGTAAATGGGAATTTCTACAGAGACACACACAGAATTGCAACTTGAAACTATTACAAAAATATTTGGATATATATATGGAAAATTCACGATTGAATTATGTCAGCAGAGGGTTTTTTATTATTATTATTTTTTTACCACAGACGTGGCCACACATTTACTCGTTAGCATTGTTAGAGGTGAGGGGTGACGGACCCAAATGTGTCTGTGTTGTCCATAATATTATTGTCAAAATAATTACTAATAATAGTAGTTTATAATTTTGTTATTATTTTATTGTTGTTGTTTTGTTTATATTTGTTTTGATTGTTATTATGGATGGCTTGGAAAACAAAAGTGAATGGCAACCAGGGATTTGATCATTGTTTAGAGAAAAACGGCAAATAAGATTCAGAACTGTATTTACTTATATATATAATATATATATATATATATATATATATATATAATATATATATATATATATATATTATATATACCTCTGGCTGGAAGAAGGGGGGCCCATAGCCTCGGAGGAATCACACATGACGCATTGGAGGGAATGTAGGTCCCCTCCAATACAGTTTCTGTGTGCTTTTCTCCTACCACCCCCTTTTATATATTTATATATATATATATATATATATATATATATATATATATATATATACGTATATATATATATATATATATATATATATATATATATATGTTGTACCTAGTAGCTAGAACGCAGTTCTTGGCCTACTGTGCAAGGTCCGATTTGCCTAATAAGCCAATTTTCCAGAATTTCAATATTTTGAAATTTTTGTTCTTATGAAATGATAAAGTTATTCATTTCATATATACGAGCCAATTTTTTTTTAATTTAAACCTAACCTAACCTAACCTAAACATAACTAAATCATACTTTATGTTCTTAATGTAATATAATAATAATATTTAAAATAAACCAATAGGAAACAGTTTATTCAAAATAAAGAAAATCACTCTGCCTATTAGGCAAATCGGGCCTTGCATAGTAGGCCGAGAAGTGCGTTCTGGCTTCTAGGTACGATATATATATATATTATATATTTATATATATTATATTTATATATATAATATATATATATATATATATATATATATATATATATATATATATATATATATCTGAGTTTTCAGTTGTATCTAGTCCTGGGGACATTCAGGCTTGCTTGCATATATATATATATATATATATATATATATATATATATATATATATATATAATATAATATATATATGAGAGAGTTTTGAAAACCTTGCAAATAGTGAAATTATTTCGAAATAGGCTATCTTTTTTTTAAATTGTTTAGAGGTTGAGTCCAATACTCTCATTATTTTCTTCCCATTAACCCCCCCCCCCCCGGGTTAAGATTCCCTGACCTAGTTAATGGTGCGTATACTCTCCCTTGCAAGCAGTGCTCAATGAATGCTAGTTAGACTGAAACTAAAAAAAATATTTGAACACGAGGGAGGAGGAGATCTGGGAGGTGAAGACCAGGTGTCCCATGACAGACATCACAATACTGATGTCTACAAATACAAACAGGATTCCCGATCAAATAACTGTCATATTCTTCTCTCTGTGGCATGGCATGGCACCTCATCTCTGTGGCATAGCATGGCACCTCATCTCTGTGGCATAGCATGGCGCTTCCTCTCTGTGGTGTGTGTCGTTGAAAGATGTCATCAAAGCAGATGTTTGTTAACCTTCTTGGTCTGATCCTTGTAAATATTTTGTAAATATTGTACATATCATTAATTTTTGTTCTGTTATCTGGTTTAAGTTCATTATGGTTGTTAGGCCATGACTTATGTTACATTTAGTTTAGATAATGTCTGTATTATTTCCAAGCATTTGTCATTGACACCAGATGTTGATAATTAATTGTTTAAGCAATACTTTTTGAGTTCGTATTGTTCATACCTTATGACTAGTCATGCATATGTTCTTCACGCCTTGTTCCAATTAATGCGTATGAGGATGAGGAAAAGTACCGGAGCAGCACAGTACCTTGAGGAACTGAGATTTTCACGGTGGATGATTCAGAAGTTACTGTGTT
>WNGS01002777.1:0-18198 GCA_020271785.1 Procambarus virginalis | reverse complement strand
ACGGGACCGACGAACCCGAAGGAACACGGAACCGAACCCAGGGAGGGGTATACCCGAAAACAACAGGAACACAGAGGGAAGGAACCCCACTGAGGAACTGCCAGCCCCACACCAAAGGTACAAGGACCCAAGTGGGACAAACAGGGCTGAGGCCCCCAGGCAACCCCTCCCTAACCCCGGGAACCTCTATGGCATGACCCAGGGCCGAGCCGCACCCCCAAAGCCCCAGCTGAACAAGGAAAAGCCGGAGCAGCCGTGCAAACACTAATGAAGGGAGCCCACTGGTCAGACCCATACGGCACGGCTGGAGGAACTGACTCGAATGCCTCCGCCGCCACCCCAGAAGGGGAAAACCCCCGAGACCGCCCGAGTCTCAACCCAACCAGACCCCGCCCCAACCCCGAAACCCACCTATGGTTCGGAGCAGGATGCAAGGGAGGAAGTGAATACAACAGAAGGGAAGGAACAAGAAGCGGAAGGAGCCAGAGCCGAAGCGACCCCCACCCCCAAGTCCAGACCCCAACCACCAAAACGGGGCAGCCTCGGGGCATCCGGGGCCGCAACCCAAGAGCGTTGCAGCAACACACACCCAGCAAGCAACGCCGCAGCCGCCTGCACCTGATTATTTAGACCAGAGGCCTGGGTGAAGGAGAGCGCGTACCGACAACAATCATTGGACGACTCCGGATCACAAGAACAAGGACCCAACAGGCAGCATGGCGGAGGCACAACAGGTGAGTGTCACCCATAAACAAGGGGACAGATCAACCGTCAAACTCGCAGGACGTGACGGGGACTCCGGGGACACACTTAGAGGACCACGGAGCCCCCGTGGGGTTTTCCAGGGCCCTTAGCCTTTGGTACACGCTAAGGGAAGCCCAGGCAGGGTACCGCGAACCGGCGCCCAAATCTACCAACAAACTGCTAAAGCTGAACCCCGGGACGTGTCCACTCACGGGGGCCAAGCGGGGAGTATCGCCAACAGAAGAATTCGAAAGAAATTCACCTAGAACAGGAAAGGGGGACCACAGTAAAGGCAGACCCCCCCCAGGCAAAACAAAAACAAAAGAAAAACCCCGCAAGAGGACAACGTACCCAGGCGGAACAGAGCCGGCCGCTGTTAATGGTGAAAACTAGCTGTGCAGTACCCCGCGCCCCTACCAGTGACGAAAACTACCACTACCCAGAGACAAACCAGGGCTACAAAACCCCAGCCGACCCAAGGGCGGCCCAGTACCGAGCAGTAAAGGACACAGCGGAGGCAGAACCCAAGGTGACTTGTGGAAGGTGGCCCCAAGCCCCAAGGGCAGTACTTACAGGGCACCTAGGGGAGCCGGTCGGCCGAGCGGACAGNCCAGGCAGGGTACTGCTACCGGCACCCAGAACTACCAACAAACTGCTATAAGCTGACCCCCGGGACGTGTACACTCACGGGGGCCAAGCGGGGAGTACCACCAATAGACAAGTGGAGAAATACCCTCAAAAACAGCTAAGGGGACCAACAGGCGGACCCCCCCACCTGGCAAAAACAAAAACAAAGAAAAACCCCCGCAAGAGGACAACGTACCCAGGCGGAACAGAGCCGGCCGCTGTAATTGGTGAAAACTAGCGCGCAGTACCCCGCGCCCCTGCCAGTGTCGAAAACTACCCCCTACCCAGAGACAAACAAGGGCAAGAAAAAACCCCAGCTGACCCCAAGGCGGCCAAGTACCGAGCAATACACAGCACAGCGGAGGTAGATCCCAAGGAGACCCAGGGAATAGCCCTAAGCCCCAAGGGCAGTACAGTATCCACTCAATTTAACGGCCTCTTTTATACCGATCTGCCGGTATTAACGACCGGTTTGGGAGATCGGTATCTGGAGCGTCGTATACCGGTCTGGTGGTCGATATTACCAACGGTCGGTATTAGGTTTGTTTTGGCATCGGCAGCCCCTCACATGGCGACCAGGCGATCATCCAGAGTGGTATATTAAATCTTAACTTTCTTTCAAAATGATTCAGTTTTATGAAGAAAATTCTAAATTATTATTAATAAAATATTTTAAAACAATTGTTATTAAACAAATTCTTTGTTTCTTATTAAATACCTTTTATAGTATAGGCAATAGGTATTTTTTTTCCCACGGACCTAGAACGTACTGCGCCTGGCCATGTGACCGCTTTGTTTACTGTTAACTCGCGCGGCTGAGAGCAATGTCTCAGAATATTAGCCAGAGAAAATCAGATTCAGACCAAAAATAGATAAATTCATGATTTAAACGGTTCGTGAAAGCACCCACTGTGAATTCAACAAGCCATGCAGCATCTGCTGGCAACGAGTGCCCTACAAGACCCGCCGATGCTGAATTCTCATCAACAAGTTGTGCAGCCTCCGCCGGCAACGAATGCTCTGCAAGCTATGCTGCACCCGCCGATGCTGAATTCCCATCAACATGTCGTGCAGCCTCCGCTGGCAACGAATGCTCTGCAACCTATGTTGCACCCGCCGATGCTGAATTCCCATCGACAAGTTGTGCAGCTCTCCACCGGCAACGAATGCTCTGCAAGCTATGCTTTACACCCGCCGATGCTGAATTCCCATCAACATGTCGTGCAGCCTCCGCTGGCAACGAATGCTCTGCAAGCTATGCTGCACCCGCCGATGCTGAATTCCCATCGACAAGTCACAGAGCATCCGCCAGCAACGAATGCTCTGCAAGCCATGTTGCACCCGCTGATGCTGAATTCCCATCAAAAGTCGTGTAGCCTCCACTAACTATATAAAATATGATTGAAAGGCATATAAATTAGTGTAAAAAGTGTTGATAGAGTACAGTATTGTAAGTGTTAATGATTATTTAAGCCTTGACAAAAAGATACTGTACAGTGTAAATATACAGTAGAAATAATTTTCAATTGTGAATTAGAATTAGAACTCGTGTGAATTAGTAGTAAGGCTAGCTGTTGTGTGAAGTGAATGCCTGAAAATAAGTGTTCATACTGTATGTACCCTGTATATAGTACTGAACAATATAAAACAAGCGCTGCAGAGGATGACGTAATCTTCAGCTTCATTAAAAGTAAGTCAATTTACCAATTTTATTATAGTATTTCAACATAGTTTTTTTTTTCAACAAAAGCTACATATTAATCTCTGCAAATGTATATTCTATCATTAGCAGAGAAAAGGTGAGCTCAAAATATTTCGTCTTGGCTAGCTCTCAGTGACAAGTCTCGATCGCCATTGTTATGGCCTGGCCGCCACAGCCTGTGTCATAACATTAAAATACATTACCTGCACTGTTCAGGGTAAAACAAAACACATCTCTAAGATTTTATTGAGAAACTATTAACAATCACTGATTGATACATGAAATATTTTGCAATACAAAGGAATGAACCAATTTTTTCCCACCCATCTGGACTTGATCAGACCGTGTTCAAACATCATCCATGCAGCAGCCACCAGCTGGCTTAATCGTCGGCGTGGCACTAAATTGGAACGCAATTACACAATGAACTTTATTTAATTTTAGTTATACAGTATAAAATATATTCTACCTGAATGTTACTTGAAAATTACCCGACCCGACTTAACTTCGGAAATAACGGAGCTCCGGAAATAACGACTAGGGTACAGCCCCATATAGGCCGTTAAATTGAGTGGATACTGTACTCACAGGGCACCTAGGGAAGATAGCCCTAGGCGCAAGCAGCCCGAGCACCGTAGAATAATACTCCTGGCCCCCACACCATGTGGGTGTTTTCTTTTTTTTGCTGTCACGACTGCAATGCGTACGTCGCCAATGTACATGTGGCAGACGCTTCACGAAGCTGTCGGAATTAGCAAAATAGAAAATACGAGAGCAACCGTACAGGGCCTGGGAGCAAGATCGAGTTAGAGTCCTTGTGGGTCTCTTATCAGACTAGCCTCACCTGGTCCTGCTCCACGTTGGTCGTTGGAATCTCCTCAATGATGTAACACTTTAAGGGACTCCTAGGGTCCTCATCAAATTTATAGTTTAGTGACTTACAGGCAACTCGGTGTTGAAGACACTTAGAGCTGAAGGCTTGAGTAATATTGGCAGTATTCAGAAGTGGTTCAACGGAAACACCGCATAAAGCTTAACAGTAGTTTATTTACTAACTTAACCACTAATACACAGGGTGCTTGATTACTTTCGATTGACGTCAGCAAAGCTATGGTTGCATTAGCGAGACTCTTGACGTCTGGCTAATCGACTCGTATCCACTCGTGGAGAAACACCTAACTTAACACAGTTGACAGCCAATCACCAACACGGCAACCTAACTGCCGGTATGCAAAGGGATCACAAGAGTTCCAACCGGATACTCGGTAATGATGATATGCAATAACACAATAATAATCACACAATACTAAATGTGTGGTGTATGTGAAGCTCACATTCACAGACGAGTGAAATGCAGTGATACCACACAGATAAACACGCATTCACCGTCGATTCACCTATAACCTGCGACAGGTATAAGAAGGTGAGAACTGTGGTTGACCCCTCAGATCAACACAGACACAATAAAACAACGACAAGATCTTGTACTTACAGATAAGGTACCTTTCCTTACGCACTCACTCAGACTCGTTTATACAAGCACTCGTAGGTGGCCTGATAGCTGGTTTCGCTCGTAGACACGGAGGGTACTCGCAGTATCTTGAGATGATTTCGTGAGTAGGGGCGTGCTGTATGCTTAACAGACAGACACACGCGCACACATGGCACTGGCGGTGCTAAGGTGGTGACGTCACGTCGGAGTGAGGGCGGCGGCTGGCGGAGGGCGCTCGAGGCGGCGGTGGCGGCGGGCGCTCGAGGCGGCGGCTGGCGGCGGCTGGCGGCGGCTGGCGGCGGCTGGCGGCAGTACCATGCACTACAGGTACACTGTGGTAAAGTCACACACAGATTACTTAGGCGGCGGCACTGCCTTAGTTCACTCTGAGTCACTCACAACGATCTTTGTCACCAGGGGTTACCTGATACCAGTCTGTTTCGCTCTGGAGACTTGTCACTTTAGGCTTCTAAACAATATATTCGCACTCGTGATTCTGGGCAAGTGTGTGGTATATCGCAAAGATGCTGAGTTAACTTGACGGTGAGGAATAGACGGTATTCAGTCTAGTGGCCGCTAGGCTGAACGACACGTCCTATTTGCAAGAGATCCCTCACAAGAATGAATCTTGCCTGAAGCTCCGGGCGTCTCGTGGGCACACACAAAAGAGTTACAATTGACCAATAGCATTGCAGCAAATGAGCGGGAACCAATCATATTAGCTCGTTCGATGAGCAGTAGCAGGAGTGACGTCATGAACACGTCATAGCTGTTATTCAGCATCGCGCCGGTTGACCCCGGAGGTCAGACGCTGCTGGCGCCTTCCCCTCTGTCTCAGCGGGCACCAGCCATGTACTCACTGACCCTTTGGTAGCAAGTATACTTAGCTCCCTGTATCTACTTCCTGCCTAGACATACGGCGGCCTACGTATTTTAACAGTGTTCCTGGTTAAGTGGGCATTCTGGAGATACCCAACATGCTAGGTCACTATCCAGGATTAAGAGAGATAGGCTTTGTGCACGAAGATCAGTGCACTGTGCACTGCAATGAGCCATTCAAGTCAACTGTGGGAGGATCTTGGGAGGCATACTCCCACACACCACCAGAAGGGACAGCTCACACCACCAGGAACAGAACTGCAACCGCAAACTGGGGCCAGAGGCACGACCGCACCAGATCGCATCAGCCTGAGAACTGAAGGTTGGGTCGCCGGCGGTGGGGTCTGGGGCTCCCCCCTTCCCCCTCCCGGGGAGGGGGGGGTTGCGCAGACGGAGGCGCGGCGACATGATGACGTCATGAGGATTAATTTTCGTTTGGGGAGTTCTGTTCGCCTGTTCGGTCTTCGGTCGCAATAGTTTACCAGAATAGGGGTTTGTTTTGGGGCGCCTACCTTTCTGGGTGCCTTTCCCAGTCGATGGCAGACATAGAATGCTCCCAATAATAAGGGAGGTCTCTATAGGCCATTGCTCCTCGTGCCTCTCTGAGGGGGCCAGGTTCTGGCTCGTGGTCCCCGGTAGGCAAGAATTCCATGCATTGACTGATGCCAGAAAGTTATACATATCCATTCAGCCTGGATAGCTCCGGGGAGCCGACGGGGCTCTCCACCAGAAAACTAAAACAAAAAACCGAACAGAGAGGTAGAAACTCCCTACAATCCCAAGGAAACAAGCAAACAAGCAAACATCACACTTTACTGCTGCGCTGATCTTCCGTGCAACCCTCCCCGCCCTGAGAGGGGGAGGGGGGAGCCCCGGACCTACCGCACCAGTTGCCAAGCTTCAGTTCGTAAGCTAATGTCAACCGGGATAGATGCTTCTCTGGCCTCAGTTTCCTAGGCGGTGTTTGCCTTGTGTGGCGTTCACTACATTGTGTTGTGTTGTGCGGTGGCCAGGAGTACCTCATCAGTGCCGGGGCTGCATGCGCTTACTGGCTGACTTCCCTAAGCGCCCTGTGAGTACTGCCCCTTGCGTTACAGGGTTATCTTCCCTGGGACGTTCGGGAACCATTCCTGTAGAGGTTCTTGCTGCTCGGTATTTGCCTCGCCCTTGGGGCTGGGGCTTGGGGCCCTTGTTTGGCCCTGGGTAGGGATTGGTATTGTGCTGGTTAGGGCGTCAAGGTGTTGCGCGGCCTGCCAACTATGCGGCGATCGGTTCCTGTTGCCTCTGGAGACGGTGTACTTATGCGGGGTTTTTCTTTTGTTTTTATTTTCAATTGCCTGATGGGGGTCTGCTCAGTGTGGCTATAGTTCCACTGGTAGTGTTTGGCAGCCCTCTGCTATGCCCCCGTGATTGTACACGTCGCAGGGGTTTTCAGTGCTATCCTCTACCCTCTTGTTATTTTTGGGTTTCTTAACCGGTTAGGAACACCTTGCCTGGGTTTCCTGTAGCAGTCAGCCTATGGGCCCTGGAAACCCCCTGTCTGGGCTCGGAGGACCATTGAATGTGTCTTCCGGGTTCCAACCCGTCTTGTACGGGATCGTTGGTTGCTGTGCCCTTGTCTCCGAGTGACAGCCGCCACTTTTACCTCCGTCATGCTGCCTGTTGGGTCACTGACACCTTGACCCGGAGTCTTGCGAGAGATTTTGTCTGCTTGTTCTCCAGTACTCTCCTGATGTTATTACTGTTCAGAGTACAGGAGGCACCCGTGTTGCAAGCTAGGTTAGGTTGCTGCAACATGCTAGGTTGGTTTCCCACTCGGATGCCCCAAGGCCGCCCTGTTTTGGTTAGGTGCTGTTCGCCCCTTTCCCTCTCTGTTCCCGGCTCCGGACCATCTGCGAGTTTCGGGGTCGAGGCGGGGTTTAGTTGGTGCCGAGACTCGGGCGGTTTTCGGGGGCTGCCCTGTTCGGTTTGGGGGACGGAGGTTTTCGAGCCTGTTCCTCCTGCCAAGGCTTCTGGGTCTTACCAGCGGCCCTTTCTTGCTGCCTTTCCCATGGACTTTTGCTTTTCTTTAAGGGCGGAGGGCTTGGAGGACGGCTCTGCCCCGGGGCCTCTGTTGCTGCTTCCCGGGGCTGTGGGGGATGCCTGCTTGCAGTTCTGGGGCGGTTTGTCCTTGCCTGCGTTTTCTGCTTTTGGGCGGAGTTTTTTGCCCATCCAGTCTGCTTGCTTCCCACTTTTGCTGGCGTGTTACCGTATCTTTAGCGTTGGTCACAGCCCTCTGTTCTGGTGGCCATTTTCATCTGCCGGTTTCCCGGCGTGGCCACCAGGGCGGCGTTGCCGTTTGTTTACATGCGCCTGGGTGTGCGAGCGAGCTTCTTGGGTGAGTTTTCACATGTCGCCCCTAAATCTGTGGGGCGACATGTGAAATCTGTGGGGCTAAATGTTGCGCCTGTGGGTGTGAATTTCATTTGTACCCCTAGCGCTTTGAGGGATATGTATGTGTATGTGTATATACATGATATATATATGTGTGTATGTGTATATACATGATATGTATATATGTGTATGTGTACTTTTTCTTTCGGAAGGGGCTCTGTTGACGGGGCGCTGGGGAAGCAGCTTGCTCTGTTGACGGGGCGCTGGGGAAGCAGCTTGCTCTGTTGACTCTCGTATGGTCCCGCTGTTGGTGGGCGTTTTTGGTTATCTTCCGGCCTCTGGTGCAGCGGTGGACGGCTTCTCCCCCTTTGGGGGGTTCAGAGCTGGCGGGGTAGGCTTCTTTCCCTTCGCATCATCATGTCATCTTAGTGGGTGTGTTGGGCTTGGTCGATCCGCCCCATCCTTCTGGGGTTCCCGTCTGCTCTTTGCAGACATGGGCATTTCGAATCTGCAGTTCTTCTGGACTTTTCAGTCTGCGCCCAGGTTTCTATGCCCACCTCGGAGAACTGTTGTCTCCTGTCCAGCTTCTGTTGGGGCCGGGTGCCTGGATGATGGCCCTGGACCTCCAGGTCAATTCTTGGCACGTTCTTCTCCAGTTTTCCGGGACTGGCACAGTTGGTGGTGGGGCTTCAGGCTTGCCATTTTTGTTGCCTTCCCTATTTTGTGATTAGCACTTGGTGTATTTTTGCATCTTTACCAGATCTTGGTGCTCTGAGTCTACTTGAGATTCAGTGTCTGGTCTACCTCAATGACTGGCTAGTGTGGGCTCC
Source organism: Procambarus virginalis (assembly GCA_020271785.1). NCBI lineage: Eukaryota > Metazoa > Arthropoda > Malacostraca > Decapoda > Cambaridae > Procambarus > Procambarus virginalis. Next base: position 9,551 of record WNGS01002777.1, on the reverse strand, counting down.
CAGTCGGTCCGCTTGTCTGCTCGCCAGGGGTGTGGTTGTTTCCAGATCGCCGGGTTTAGTTTCCTGGTGATCTGGAGGCCATCCCATCTGTTTCCGTCCCAGGTTCGGACCTGGGCCTTGTTTAGGGCTATCGGGCCACTCCTTGTCTTTCCCTCCAGAAGTGTTACTGCGGCTGTGGTCCCGCCTTCGGCTGTTCATGAGGGGGTCCCGGTTGCTCGAGCAGTTGTGCGGGAGTCTGAATTTCAACGTGCTGGTCTGCCCGCGGGGTCGGGTTTGGTTTCGGCATCTGTTGGGTTCCTTCGGAGACTCCCTCCGGAGATCTTGTGTTGGTGCTGCGTCACCAACTTCCTCTTTGGGGTTTTCAGGGTTCCGTGCCTTGGCACCTCCCCGAACCTTCGCTCGATGTGTTCACGGATGGGTCATCTCTCGGCTGGGGCTTTGTGATCAGTGCTCACCAGGTCGGCTGGGGATGGTAGAGTCTGTCCGTCCGTCGGGCTCCCAGCACGGTTCGGGAGTTCGTGGCTGTCTGGTTTGCGCTTCAGAGGGTTTAGGTTACTCAATGCTCTACCATTCAGCTCCATTTGGACTGTTCTTTGGCGGTTCTTGCCGGAACTACAGGGTTTCTTTTAGGTGTTGACCTTTGGGGTTGGTTCCTTAGAGTGGCTCGTTTGCTGGATTCTCGGGGTTTGGCTAACAGTGAGATTCATGTCCGGGGTGCGTCCTGTGTCCTGGCAGACAGCTGTCTCAGTTCACTCCTCTGTTCACGGATTGGCCAGTCATCACTGACTCGTTTCGCTGGCTCTGCCGAACGTATGGATTCCCGGCCATGGACGTCTTCGAGTCGGCATGGTCTAGGCGTCACTAATTTTATGTGGCGCCCTTACCCACCTACGAGGCGTTCACGGTGGAAGCTTTTTGGCAGGACTGGTCAAGGTGGGGGTACCTGTTTCTCTTCTCCCGGTCCAGCTGTTGCTTCGGGTTCTGGCTCGGTTGCAGCTCATTCCCACGAGAGCAGTCCTTATGGTTCCTTGGTGGCCGGCCCAGCTTTCCAGACACTGCTTGATAGGTGTCCGAACCCGGGGCGTTTTTCCGCGGCTCCGCCTCTTTTGGCAGGTCGGATCGGTCCGGTACATGACTGGTTCGGCCTTCTCCTCGGCTCTTTGGGTCTGGTATTTTGACACGGGTATCACCATCTCTGTGGTGTTCAGGTGGCCTTGTTTATGGTGTCCTACCTGCGAGCTTCGTCTTTGCGACAGTATGACGTTCCTGGTGTTTCTATGCACTTTTTCTTGCTCTTTGTACGTTGTCTTCTCTTTCGCGGGTTGTCTTGTCCTTTCTTGGGTTTTCAGGACTACAGTTATTTGATGTTTCTTACTGTTGCCTCGTTTTGTGCGGCGCTGGCGGAGCCGCTCCGGCTTGCATTCGGGATGGACGTTACATCTGCCCCGTTTCGTACGCTTTCTCGTGTTTTGTTTCATCTACGACCTGCTCATGCGTCGCCTGCGCTATCCTGGTCCTTGATCAGGATGCCTTCTTATTTTCTCCTCAGTTTGTGGTAAACCCTTCGGTTCAGGTTTCTGCTCATTGGTACTGGTGGTAGATTTGTATGTGTGCAGCCTTCCTGCATCCTGACGACGGTCGAGACGGCTGATTTCCGGAGGGGTTCTTGGGTTATTGATGCTTGATTAGTTTGGCCGGGCATGCGTCCTGTTTTGTCTGGGGATGTGCTATGGTTGGATCCGGTTCCTCTTGTTCCCTGTTTCAGGGCTCGGGTCTCCCAGGTCGTCCGCAGAGTTTTTCAGTCTTCCAGCCTGCGGTCTGTCTTTGCGCCCGTGCTGTTCGGACGTTTGCAGCTTTTGCTGCTGTGTTGGTGACGTCTAGGGCTCATTTCGGGCGCAGGGAATTGAAGGTCGCACAGGTTCTTGGCCGCCCATTCTTTATGGGCGTCTGCTCCTGTGCGTTCTTGTTGCCTTGGGTCGTAGGTTGCAACCTGTTGTCTCGGCTTCATGTTGCGGAGTTTGTGGCGGCTGCTTCCCGGGTTAGCCCTTTCTTTTCCTTCTCTTTGGGTATGAAACTCCAGGGAGCCGTAGGGGCTCCCCACAGAAAACCAGTGTTGAATGTAATGAAACGCCATTTTCTGGGTGAACCCCGGAGGCTCCCTGGCAACCCTCCTTCCCACCGGTCGGTGTTTTTTTGCGTTGGTTGAAGCTTAGTTTCCGTACTGAAGCTTGGCAGCCGGCGCGGTAGGTCCAGGGCTCCCCCTCCCCCTCTCGGGGCGGGGAGGGCTGCATGGACGATCGGCGCGGCTGTAAAGTGTGATGTTTGCTTGTTTCCTTGGGATTGTAGGGAGTTTCTACCTCTCTGTTCGGTTTTTTGTTTTAGTTTTTTACCATGTGGGGTTTGTTTTGTCATGCCTACCTTTCTGGGTGCCTAACTCCGGTCAATGGCAGATAAGGAAAACCCCAACCACAAGGGGGTTTTCCAGTGCCTTTGCTCCCTGAAACCTCTCTGAAGGGGCCAGGTTCTGGCGCTGGTCCCTGGTAGGTCTGAACTCCTAAGCTAATGTCCCAGTCTAATATAACATACATTAGCCCGATAAGCTCCAGGGAGCTTCCGGGGCTCACCCAGAAAATGGCGTTTCATTACATTCAACACTGTTTTTTTTCTCCATACCACACACACACTAATTACCTAAGTAATTTACCTAAGTGTAGTATTACCTAAGTGTAGTTATTACCTAGACCTACGCTCGTGGAAGACGGGACACCACGAGCGTAGCTCTCATCCTGTAACTACACTTAGGTAATTACACTTAGGTAATTACACACACCCACCCACCCCAGGAAGCAGCCCCGTGACAGCTGACTAACTCCAAGGTACCTATTTACTGCTAGATAACAGGGGCATTCAGGGTGAAAGAAACTTTGCCCATTTGTTTCTGCCTGGTGCGGGAATCGAACCCGCGCCACAGAATTACGAGTCCTGCGCGCTATCCACCAGGCTACCAGGCCCCCACACACCACACACCAGATGTGTGTGTGTGTGTGTATGCACATGTGCATGCACAGGGGGGCGGGAGTTTCGTAGACGACGGTGCGGCGACGTGGTGACGTAATGCTCGTTAGCGCGTGTTTATTTTGGGAGTTCTGTTTACTAGTTCGGTTCTCAATAGCAATTTCCTAACCAGAAAAGAGGTTGGTTTTGGGATGCTTACCTTTCTGGGTGCCTGACCTGGTCGATTGGCAAACATAGAATGCTTCTAACCACATGGGGGTTTCTATATGCCATTGCTCCTTATGCCTTTCTGAGGGGGCCAGGTTGTGGCTCATGGTCCCCGGTAGGCCTAAGAACTCCATACACATGACTGAAGCCAAAGTCTGACATTAGTAACATCAGCCTGGATAGCTCTGGGGAGCCGCTGGGGCTCCCCCCAGAAAAATGGATTTTTAAAGAACATTTTAATTTGGGATGCAGCATGCATCCTCGCCCAGACTGAGTACTGAGTACTGGAGGGCCAAGTACCAAATCTGCACAGTAAAATAACGACGTACTGGAGTGAACGATATGGAAGAAAATGCAGAATAGAACCAGTGAAGAGCAGAGGTGTCATAGGCACAATCAGAGAACACTGTATAAACATCAGAGGTCCGCGGTTGTTCAACGTCCTCCCAGCAAGCATAAGAAATATTGCCAGAATAACCGTGGACATCTTCAAGAGGAAACTAGATTTATTCCTCCAAGGAGTGCTGGACCAACCGGGCTGTGGTGGGTATGTGGGCCTGCGGGCCTCTCCAAGCAACAGCCTAGTGGACCAAACTCTCACAAGTCAAGTCTGGCCTCGGGCCGGGCTTGGGGAGTAGAAGAACTCCCAGAACCCCATCAACCAGGTATCAACCAGGTATCAACTGTATATTCACATAAGGATGCATTATGAGGTATCAGCCAGGCAAAGTGTTAATTAACACTATCGGTCACCGGGCAGGCACGCGGTCAACTTAAGGGTCATGCATCCGATGTGCGTGCAAGCGCGCGGTGACACCTAAATGTGTATACTCGTTTCAGCTTTCTCACCTTAATTCTCGTGCTACGTCGCTCGTTTTGGTATCATTGTGTTCGCAATTAAATTCCCTACAGGTGTGTATAAATATAATGTCCAAAAGCCTGGCGTGACTCACAACAGCAAAGCCTAAATGCGACAAAAGTTACCCGTGAGCGCACAAAATCAGTAAAATGTGCATACTCGTTCCATTTTTCTCACCTTAATTCTCGTGCTACGTTGCTCATTTTGGTATCATTGTGTTCGCAATTAAATTCCCTACAGATGTGTATGAATATAATGTACAAAAGTTTGGAGTGCCTCCCCGCAGAAAAGCCTAAAGTTACCTGTGAACGAGCACCAATTTGTAAACTGCAACCTAATGTATATACTCGTTCAGTTTGATAACATCAATTTTCGTGTTACGTCTTTCATTTTTTTATCAAATTGTTTGCAATAAAAAGGTGCGTAATTTAAAACTAGTCCCATAATAATAGAGCAATAACTGGAATTTTAACAAACATTTTAATTCTGGAAGCTCATCACAAAATTATTTATATCTTGCCAGTGTTCTGACATAAATTTTTGTGTTACATCTTTCATTTTGATATCAAATTGTTCGCGACGTAAAGGCACGCATTTTAAAACTAGTCCCAACATAATAGCACAATAAATAGAATTTTAACAAATATTTTAAAATTTTGACCAAAAACCTATTTATATTCATATAAGTGTTCGGACATCAAGTTTCATGTTACATCTTTCATTTTGGTATCAAATTGTGCGCATTCTAAAGGCACTTATTTTGATACTATCCCTAGGTCGATTGGATAAAAAATGATTTTTATACAAATATTTTTGTAGTGGACGCAAGTCCGGTCCAAAGTTAGGACTCGGGAGAAAAAACCAGCGTTGAATGTAATGAAACGCCATTTTCTGGGTGAGTCCCGGAGGCTCCCCGGAGCTATCCAGGCTGAATGAATATGTATAACTTTCTGGCATCAGTCAAAGTGCTAGGAGTTCTTGCCTACCGGGGACCACGAGCCAGAACCTGGCCCCCTCAGAGAGGCACGAGGAGCAATGGCCTATAGAAATCCCTTTTGTGATTGGGAGCATTCTATGTCTGCCATCGACCGGGACAGGCACCCAGAAAGGTAGGCGCCGCAAAACAAACCCCTATTCTGGTGAAATTATTGCTACCGAAAGCCGAACGAGTGGACAAAACTCCCCAAACAAAATTATCAAACTAGCATGACGTCATCACGTCGCCGCGCCACCATCTGCGCAACCCCGCCCTCCCCGAGAGGGGGAAGGGGGAGCCCCAGACCCTCCACGCCGGCGATCCAACTGGCAGTTCTTAGGCTGGATGTCAAATACGCGAAAAACGCTGCCGACCGGAGGGAGGGCGGGATGCCGGGAAGCCTCCGGGACTCACCCAGAAAATGGCGTTTCATTACATTCAACGCTGGTTTTCTGGGGGGAGCCCCGTCGGCTCCACGGAGCTACCTCCCCAAAGATAAGTAAAACAGGGAAGGAACCGGGAGGCGGATACCACACGTCCTAACTGAACAACCAGAACCAGAGACAAAACAAAGACCAAAACGAGAAGACAAAGACCACCCAGGCCAATGACCAGGACGGCTCCAAAACTCAAGAGCAGGCCAGAGGGGAACAACGCCCAGGACAGCAAGAGGAATGGAGCAGAAGGAACCGCAACACTTAACGCAAGCAGGAGCGGCTCTGCCAGCACCACCCAACATGAGGCGACATGACAATCCCAGACGACGGTCCCAGAACAACCGCGAAGGGAAGACAAGCCAACCCTATCAAAGACCGAAGGACCCTTCGCAATGATAGAAAAACCACACAGTGCCCCCGAGACAAAACACGCAGGCGGGAGACCAATAACCTGGTTCCAAGAACCTGGGACCTGTGTTCAGATGCGCAAAACACAAAGCTAAAAACAGCGACCCCGCAACCCAAATGAGCAACATAACCAGCTTCATCAGGGAAGAATGAGACGCACATCCCCGAGGCATCCAAGAGGACAACTACCGAGGACGAGAACCGCAAGAAGCAAACACCCGGTCCGGATAAGGAACAAAGAAAAACCAAAACCAGGACCGGAACCCAGCAAACCCGGTTCCAAGAAAAGGAACCAGGAAAGCAGGAGCGGCAGGCCGAAAAGTCCATAACCCCCCCAGGGACAGCGCAACCCGAAGCCTGCAGAAAACTACACAGAAATCGCAGCAACTCGGTACTAAAACGGAACACCGGAGAAGTCCAAAAGCAGGACGTGGAACATGGACAGAGGCCCACCGGAGCACCAAACAGGATAACCAAGAAGCACTGACCCAGACACACAAAAAAGTGTAGCATGGGGAGGAAAACGGAAATAAGTAAGGAAACCACGAAGACGGCCCAAGGAGTGGCCGGGAAGTAACGCACACAACCAACCACAAAATGTGTAGAGGAGCGCGTACATACCTGAGGGACCTTACGGACAGCAGGGTGCAGTCAGGCACCGAAAATAGGCAAGGAAAGTGTCCAGACAGGGAAAAACCCCGGGGTCGACAACGAAAACAAAAGCACCAAAATGCGGGGCAGAGCCCCACAGGACAACAAACAAAAGATGGACAAAAAGGCACTAAAGACACATGCAAGGTGACCAAACACCACACCAAACACCCCAGTCAGGAGCCATCGACGCAATCCCGCCAAGCGGGGAAGGGGAAACAAGGATGGAACAGTGAACAAGATTGGCGGAGTGAGTAGAGCAACCCAAGAAGATACTTGCTTCAAACGCATGAGCCTAACCAGAGAAGCAAAGCTCTCCAAAGCACCAACGATGGAACTCAAACCGTTCCGAACGTCCAAGGAAAAGTCCTGCCAACCTGTTGAGAACTGAGGCGGCGCCCAAGCATATAACCAGCAGAGTAGCGAATAATAACTAGACTACTTGCAAATGTGGTCTAGAACAGACATGCGAGACACCGTACCAACACTCAGAGCGCCCAACCCGCACCATCGCCCGCCAAAATAGCACTCTCAACTACGGAATACGCAACAAAAGATAAGTAGTTCCGTAGTGTATGTGTTTATTGACCAATCTCCACGAAACAATAGAAACTGGGATAGTGGCACAAGCCACTCTTGCGGTGCAATGTGGGCACGAAACAACGGGCATAAAAGGTATAAGCGCAGAATCAGGAAAGGCCAGAGGAATGACCTGCACTGTAAGAGGCCCGGTGACTCGCGGAACCAATAACCACGTAACGTGGTCGTGGGGCCCTACGATTGGTGCAAGGGCGGGTTGGACATGCATGTGAGTGGGAATGGATGGTAAGAAACAGTATCTACCTCGCACGGGCCAATAGGCCCTCCGCAGGTCCACTGGACTTATGTCCGTATGTCTGAACGCACAATGAGACACAGGAGGTAGTGAGCACCCAAAGGAGCCACAGACACTATAATAACCTGATTAATGTCAGAGGGGAAAGGAAGCAAAAGCACCAAAACGTCATGTGGAGGGGGGCAGACCCCACCCACAGGAGCAAACATAAAGACATAAAGACAGAGCCCAGAAGGCTCAGGAAACTGCACAATCGTCAACTGACAGGAGAAGCGGGGCCCAAGAGCCAGAGTCAACCCCCGCAAGCACAACTAGGCAAGCACCCCACCAAAAGTGAGAACCAGCACTAGGCCGACAGAAGCGCCAGACAAGGCAACCTCACCTGCAGAGCAGACACGATCGAGCCACAACACAGGCGAGCCAAGTAACATACCAGGAGCAGCACTAAAGGTGTGCCTGAAAGCCAAGCATACACGAGGCAGCAGGCATAGTAAGTACCCTTACCTGAATAAAATGCGAGGTCGAAGGAGAATACGGCCTGAGGTGCGCGCCCTGCAGAAGACGAAGCAGTACAGAGGGAGAACAAAGCGACACCCCCAGATATAAATCCAAAACACCCTCAGCAGCCAGAGGGCCACAACTGGAGGGAGAAACGAGCAAGAAGCCGCCGAAAACCACGAGAAACGACGCGAACACACGAGCATACTGCCCGTAAACAAAACGCACACCGCGGCCCCAGCACACGAGGTACGAAACGCACCACCTGGCCACCGGGAGGCGGGGCTCGTACACCAGGCGGACGCACACAACGTACAAACATCGTACAAACACCAGGAAGGTGTGCGGAACGAAGACAAAGAACGCCGAAACAGGAAGTAGAGATGACGCGAAACCAAAACAAGGCAAAAACGAAGCGAAAGAAAACAGATGATGGAAGGGAACCAACAAGGCCGACAAAAGACCCGATGGAAACCACATCGAATATCTACAGACGTGCCAATAACATTGGAAGGTACGAAGAGACTCGTGAATCAACGAGAACCAAGACAAGCACCCCTGACAGAGGAACATGCAGGGACAACGATACAAAGCGGTTTAGGCACTATGTACTAGGTCAATATAGAAATCCATCAATGTTTGTTTCACACCTTGTATGGATGTACCTTACCTGAATTTATTTTTTTTTTTTTTTTTGTTTGAGAGCATCGCGACATAAGAGCGAAAAGGGTAAGGAAAAGGGGTGAAACACACCCCTAGGAACGACGGGACCGACGAACCCGAAGGAACACGGAACCGAACCCAGGGAGGGGTATACCCGAAAACAACAGGAACACAGAGGGAAGGATAACCCCACTGAGGAACTGCCAGCCCCACACCAAAGGTACAAGGACCCAAGTGGGACAAACAGGGCTGAGGCCCCCCAGGCAACCCCTCCCTAACCCCGGGAACCTCTATGGCATGACCCAGGGCCGAGCCGCACCCCCAAAGCCCCAGCTGAACAAGGAAAAGCCGGAGCAGCCGTGCAAACACTAATGAAGGGAGCCCACTGGTCAGACCCATACGGCACGGCTGGAGGAACTGACTCGAATGCCTCCGCCGCCACCCCAGAAGGGGAAAACCCCGAGACCGCCCGAGTCTCAACCCAACCAGACCCCGCCCCAACCCCGAAACCCACCTATGGTTCGGAGCAGGATGCAAGGGAGGAAGTGAATAGAACAGAAGGGAAGGAACAAGAAGCGGAAGGAGCCAGAGCCGAAGCGACCCCCACCCCCAAGTCCAGACCCCAACCACCAAAACGGGGCAGCCTCGGGGCATCCGGGGCCGCAACCCAAGAGCGTTGCAGCAACACACACCCAGCAAGCAACGCCGCAGCCGCCTGCACCTGATTATTTAGACCAGAGGCCTGGGTGAAGGAGAGCGCGTACCGACAACAATCATTGGACGACTCCGGATCACAAGAACAAGGACCCAACAGGCAGCATGGCGGAGGCACAACAGGTGAGTGTCACCCATAAACAAGGGGACAGATCAACCGTCAAACTCGCAGGACGTGACGGGGACTCCGGGGACACACTTAGAGGACCACAAAGCCCCCTGGGGGTTTTTCAGGGCCCTTAGCCTTTGGTACACGCTAAGGGAAGCCCAGGCAGGGTACCGCGAACC
>WNGS01002775.1:24854-36203 GCA_020271785.1 Procambarus virginalis | reverse complement strand
GTGCAGGTCATTGATAATCTGTGCGGGAATATTGTTATTTACAAAAGTGATGAGACCCCGTTTTTCTTTCCCCAGAGGGCAGGGAGAACTTGCGATAACCGCTGAACCTTGGGTTGAAGTCATTACCTACCATCGTCTCCTGTAGCACTATGACGTCAGTTTGGTGTTCACGGACGTACTGTATGATGTCATTAATTCTATTGCGAACTCCATTACAGTTCCATTGCAGTATAGTGAGTGTTGTTCATTGTGATTATCCATTTTGAGGTTGTTTGTCATCAGCTGCACGTGTGTAATTATTATGTTCACATGTTATCGTGTATTCCATGTGTGGTGTTACTGTGTGTACTTGTGTCACTGTGTGCACTGGTGTTACTTGGTACACTGGCGTTACTGTGTTCACTGGTGCTACTGTGTGTATTGGCGTCACTGTGTACACTGGTGTCACTGTGTACACTGGCGCTACTGTGTGCGCTGATGTGCTGGTGTCCTGGTTGTGTCTGCTGACGTACCTCGGCAGTATGTGTTGTATCATCTTGCACCAGGCTCTGGCTTGCAGGACCTCCACTTGATGGACTCTGCCGTTGCAGGATTTGGAGGATTTGTTCCTGAGTCTTCTTAATCTGGCAGAGGACTTTCTCAAGTTCCGTCTGCTTTTGCAATATTTGGTGGACAACTGGATGAGATCTTATCATGCGGTCAAATATTGTTGTAACACAAGCCTGAGTGACGAACTCCTGGGGGTCAGGAGTGCCTGGAGGGGAGGCAGATGGGAGACAGTGGAGGGGTCTGATTCATTGGTATGGGTTTGGAGGTTAGGTGGTGGTGTAACACCGTGGGTAGAGATTGAGGTGTGGGTGGGTGGGCTACCTGGAGGGGGGGGGAAGAGGCGGGAAGGCCTCAGGATGGGGAGCGGTGGTGGCCGGCTACACCGCCCCCGCCCCACGCCTGATTCCCCCACCCCAACCCTGGGGTCCCCTGTTCGCTGAGTGATCACTACCCCAGACTGTTGTCGGTCTACTGTGAGCTGGGTGCTGGGCTGGTCCCTGAGCCGCACCCTGGGCTGGTCCCTGAGCCGGACCCTGGGCTGGTCCTTGAACCGGACCCTGGGCCGGTCCCTGAACTGGACCCTGGGCTGGTCCCTGAACTCGGCCCTGGGTTGCTGTGGTGCTGTTGACGGAGCCATTCCCGCTCCTGTTCCCTGGTCCACTTGCGATGTGATTCGGTGGTTTCGAGCCCCACCATGTAGGCCTCGCCCTGCAATACCTGTTCCAAGCATGGTGGGGTTGCTTGCAGTTGACACATTTAGGTGTTACCCCGCCACCCCCACCCTGTTTAAGCTTATCCAGACACTGCTTGGTGTCGTGAGGGCCGCTGCAACACCCACACCTAATTCGGCTAGCACATTGCCACGTTCTGTGATCCCAACGCTGACAGTTGCCACACAAGGATGGACTGCCAATATACCTCTCCACTTTGCACGCCCTCATGCCTGGTATTTGAATGACTGAGGGCAGATCTCCCTTCCACATGGCAATTGCTTGATTTTTGGGCAGTCCCCCTGGTCCAGTGTTGCGCTTGACCCAAACAATCTGTTCATAGTCCCTGAGAAACTCCACGTCAAAATGATTACTATAGTTTTTTATTATAATTTTAGTGTGTCTAGTCTGTGAGTTTGCTTCCAACAATTTAACATCTTTACCTTGATACTTGATACTGGTCTCTGTAAAGTACCTGAGGGCACTGTGCCCCTGCACCCGTGCACTAACATTGCCACCTACACACCTGCTCTCTATACGATACCTCCCTCTGTGGGCGCGGGCGGCCTCAACAATCCATCTGTACTTATCTGGTGCTGTCAATCCCATTGCAGGAATGATTAGGGTGTGCCACTCACTGTTGTTGTCTTGTCACTGTTGTTGTTGTTGTTGTTGTTGTTGTTGTTGAGGTTGCTGCTGCTGTTGCTGCTCATCCTGTCGCTGTAACCTGTCCCGCTTCTTGCCGGTTCTGCCTTGGACTAGACAGAAACCATCATCTCCTGTTGTAGTTACACCTGTACCAGTACTGTTAGAAGGCCCAGGGTTGGGATCCCCACCGGAGGGCCCCGGTTGGGGACCAGCACCCAGGGCCCCCGGCGGGGACGGGAGCTTACGCCAGGGGGGCCGTTAGGGTTCCCGGGTGCACCAGACATGGTCACTTGTTGTTTCGAAGTCTTACTCCTCGTGTCATAAACCATCTATTGCTGTGGCTCACTTCGTGTGTTGTTGGGTGGTATGTCTTCAACATTGCACTCTGCCCTACACACACACACATGTACATATAGACACCTACAAGGCACAAGGTTTACACTAACACGTATTGTAGGGAGGGACACTATATGGCAGTCTCTCGTGTAAACACACTAGTCGCACACACAAACCGCGACCTTGGGTAGGGAGGGCACAACGACTATTTTTCTCGCGCGTGGTGCCCCAGGCCTCAGGTACCGCTGGGCGGCCCACCTACCTCACGACTCTCCCCTCAGCAGGCCTCGATATTGCCACATTAACAATTACTGCCTTAATTTCTGGCCAATCCACACGTCCAGGGCCTACCACAGTTGGTAGGAGGGACGGTGCCCTCTTAGTGCCGCTGTAGCTGACCTACTTGGCGCACTGAAGACTAGACCTTAGGCCTAGGCCTATGCCAAACAGGAGGATGGGTACATCCTCCTGCTCCTCCTCTGGTTTGAGGGCACAGTGTAACATGTTAATGTCTCATAGTCTCTGAAATAGGGGTCACGGTAGTACCGTTGGGATCGTTCTCGACGCACAATCGAGAATTCCGGGTTCGAATCCCAGGCGGGACAGAAATGGTTGGGGACATTTCCTTTTACCTAATGTTCCTGTTCACCTAACAACACGTAGGTGCGCACAAGTTAGCCAGCATGTTGTGGGGTCGCATCCTGAGCGGGGTCAGTAACTTGACCTTCGGGAGGGGGGGGGAGATAAGCCTAACGTGTATGAATACACTCTGGCTGCCTGTCCCCCAACACAATGAATTATTATTATTATGAATTATATCATTCTTCTTCCTCCTCACTGTAGTCTCCACAGTTCTCAGGGGAAAAATAAAAATATCTTAGAAAATGCAATTTACTGACACTTTGGTGCCAGAGACCCAAGACTCTTCATCATGTCTTCCAACAATGGCCACGTGTTGTGAGCTTCGTGGGAAAGTTATTCACTACTGATGTGAAGGCTTCTCCCCCGTACATTGCTCTCTGCCTCGCTCATTACTCTACTGGTCATCCATCATCACGCTTCAAACACCATTACAAATACCTGCATGGTAATTTACCATCACTTTTATATGGAAATGTCTGTGTTATGAAACCAAATGCTGAACTCTTTATAAATGGCCTTCACCTCTACTTATTTTATACATTTTAAAATATGAGCTTACCTTGTGGGTATGTCACGCTAAATATGAGCTTACCTTGTGGGTATGTCACGCTAAATATGAGCTTACCTTGTGGGTATGTCACGCTAAATATGAGCTTACCTTGTGGGTATGTCACGCTAAAATAACTGTCTGTCACATTCCCCTCCCCCCCCCCTTCCCACCGTCGGAACGCCTAAAGGTACAGATTTCATCTTGAATTTAAACCAACAAATATTCAACAAAGCTTTTACAGCACGAATGAGGAGCAAAACGTGTATCTTGATCTCTCAAGTTGAATCCCTAAAAAGCAATTGTTTTATAAATATGCAAAAATATAGGAGATAAGGTATGGAACATGAGCTTATGGTAGGAAACTGTTTCCAGACTGGAGTTGAGCACATTGGAGATATGTGGAATCAATCTGAAAAACCTTGACAGCAAAAATGACACAGGTCTGAGTTATCTTCACTTTCCTGTCAGTAGTGACCTATTTTTTCAGGAATTAAGGACAAGTGAAGTGTTGCTGTATAAGCTCTGTCTTGCAGGCGGGACTCTTGCATTGTTGTATATATTTACTGTATTATAAGTTAACTGTATTGACCTTCGAAATATTTATAAAATCGTGCCTTAAAGTTGTGGATGGAGGTCACTTTAAACACTTCTTTGGTGATTACAGTCCATATATTGACCATCCATACTTATATTGACCATCCGTAACTGAGTGGACAGCGCGCGGGACTCTTAATCCTGTGGCCCGGGTTCGATTCCCGGTGCCGGTAGAGACAAATGGGCAGAGTTTCTTTCACCCTGATACTTCTGTTACCAGCTGTAAATAAGTACCTGAGAGTTAGACAGCTGTTACTGGCAGCTTCCTTGAGTGTGTGCATGAGATAAAAAATAGTTAGTAACAGTTGATTGGCAGTTGAGATGCGGGCCGAAAGAGCAGAGCTCAACCCCGCAAGCAAAAACTAGGTGAATACACACACACACTCCTTAATTTAATTAAACCTCACTTCGCTGGAAGACAGAAGAGTTAGGAGGGGGACATGATCACCACATTCAAAATTCTCAAGGGAATTAATAGGGTAGATAAAGACAGGCTATTTAACACAAGGGGCACACGCACTAGGGGACACAGGTGGAAACTGAGTGCCCAAATGAGCCACAGAGATATTAGGAAGAACTTTTTTAGTGTCAGAGTGGTTGACAAATGGAATGCATTAGGAAGTGATGTGGTGGAGGCTGACTCCATACACAGTTTCAAGTGTAGATATGATAGAGCCCAATAGGCTCAGGAACCTGTACACCTGTTGATTGATGGTTGAGAGGCGGGACCAAAGAGCCAGAGCTCAACCCTCGCAAGCACAATTACGTGTACACACACACACACACACACACACACACACACACACACACACACACACACACACACACACACACAAGTAGATGGGAAGTGCCTTCCTATGCCACCCTTGTATGGAAATCAGATAAGGAAATCAGAAGCGGGGTGCCACATAGTGCCACTCCATATTAGGTCATCTGGGGGAGAGTAGTAGTGGTCGAGAAAACGGTGGAAACTGGAGATAACTGTTGTATATAGCGGTATGGATATGTTCATTTATACAGTAGTAGTATGACAGTATATTTAAGTAAAAAAAATGAATTTATTGTATAATAAACACGGGTGAGAGCCAGCCACACCCCTCCTCATTCCCTCTATGGGTCGGGTGTAACAAAAAAACAGGTTAGTCTGAGTAGAGGTGGGGTCCCCCACCCTCCCTCGTACTGGGTGACCTTGAGTGAACCGTAAGAGGGTCAACGCCCTCCTGACACACATATAGTATTTAGGGGTATATATAATCGTTCAAGACTGAACGATCCCTCCAGGACTATATACATATATATATATGTTCAGACCCATATCGTACTTGGTGACCTTGGGTGGACAGCCGTACCCTTCCTTGCACCTAATGGCCTTGACTTCACCTGGAGGACTCGTGTGGGTATATATATATATATAGAGCATTTAAGGAGTATTAAAAATCAAAGAATTTCATTAATGCTTTATTAGGTAAAATCACAACAATGATGTATAAGAAGTTAATTATAATAGTTAATTGTAGTTATGGGTCCCTCTCTCTTATTCCTCACTCCCCCCCCCCACCTCCCCATCCTCATCTGAGTAGAATTCTGATGTCTCCCCGTCTGTGGTGAGTGGGGGAAGGCCTTGACCCCCACCCCCCTCTCTTGGGGGTGAGGGGTGAGTTGGGTGGTGGCCTTTTGGATGAGTTTCCCCCCCAGTCACATCTGAAGTGTTCTGGAAAGAGATGTGGAAAATAATTTATGTTGGTTAAAAGGTTTTTTATAGCTCCATATGTTTTTATTAGAAAAATATTTTATTTCCTTCTAAGAATGGCTAGTACATACCTCTCTCCCTGCAGGGGCGACCTTGAGTCCTCTACAGCAGGTATTGTCAAGTAGACTACGTAACAGCATCTTGGTTGGGGGAGATCTCCCTTGTAGAATTACTACTTTACAAAAGTGGACCGGTCCCAAGAATTGTACTGGGGGAAAAAATAAGGATGTAAAATAGAGGATGTACAAACTTTTTTTAATGTGGGAAAAAAATAAATCTTTACCAGAAAGTGAGGGTAATACTAACCAGGTCCCTCAAGGACTTCAATCTTCCCTGTAGTTGTTTGGGGGGAGACACCTTCCATTGTAGGATGTTTGAGGTTGTTTTGTCTTCTGGAGAGGTTGTGGGTGGGAGGTGTTTTTATAGACCGTACTTCCTATTAGGTAGGTTGCCTAGCTAACAAAAATATTCTCTACACCACCTATAAGAACCAACCCCTACTCCCCTACAAAATGTCCTAACACAATGTTGTTTCATAGGAAAATATCGTCTCGCATAAGCGAGGGCTCGCTTATCGTTTAATTTTAAAGTAACGCTGGAAAATACTTTATGGAAGTAATGTACCGATGAAGGCAACCCCAGATGACTTATTCTGTGAACAAACATGATGCAATAGAGCCCACAAGCGAGAGTAAAATCGCTTTGGAGTCTGTACCACATTCCATACACCTCTGTTATTTTGTTAGTTTTAATAAATCCTTGAAAATAATGTCCGTAAGTAACCACCGACATTGCATAACTATCGAAAAAAAACATTCGACGTTTAACTTTATCAACATAAATAGCTACCCAATGACCCATGGTTAATCTACTGTGTGATGGTAAAATATTACTTATGAAGACGATAGGTTTTCTTGACGAGATATTTAAATATTCAATCTCATCCGCGTTGTAACACCCCAGGTAAACGACTCGATCCCCTAGATTATTTTTTAAATTAATATTTATATCATAACAATTCATTATGTTTTTTAAGCTCGCACGTCACATAGAACAGTTCTTTGTCCATCGATGGATAGTACTCCTGTCGTTTCCCCAAACAGTAAAACCAGTCTGTTATATGTAACACCACTACCAAATTCAAGCTCCATACGCAAGTTGCCAGATTTCTCCACAGGGAGGGAATCTTTTGTTTGAATGGCGCTTAAGTCAAAGGCGAATATTGATCTCCCCTTATTAAAAGTGTCATAGCCTAGTAGCGAATCACGCTCTAACCCTAATGTCTTCAAAGTTTCGTAATAAAGACGGGAGTAATGGTTGTCGAAATCACCTCCAATTCGATAAATTGCATTATTGTTTAAATACATAGCAATATTTTTCAGCTTTGCATTTTCAAAATATAATCCATTACCTTGGTGGAGACCGGCGAAATAATTCATTGCTACAACTACCATATATATCTTTTGAGGGATTACTTGGGCCCAAGGCTGATCAATTAAGAGGCTGGTTTGATTCCCCGCCAGGACATATGTTTTAGAAATGGTTCTATTGAAAGTATAGGTTATGGGGTCAGGAGATGCTAACAGTGAGCTGTTTAAGGCAAGGTAGGCACTTGGGTAGGGGAACACCCGTGTTACCCATAACTTAGCATAATCCATATGCAGGCGATACTTAGAGCCATCGACTACACTTGTATTTATTACCCAAGCGTGTGGAGAGAGCTCCAATCTTAGACGCACATCTATATTATCTAATATGAATTGGTCTAGGGTTGTTACATCCAATACTAGGGGAAAACACATTGACAAACCTTTTTCTTTTAAATTGCTCATAAATTTTTTATCCTTGGCGGTTGCTCCAGTAAAAAATGTATTTGTAAATTCGTTAGGAATTATACCGTCATCACTCCAGTCCCTACGAATGGCCCCAATTCTCCCCAAGGAAGACATTTTTGAGGGGGGTAGGGAGGTAATTAATTTAATAAACGACCAATAATTAAAATTAGAATTTGTTTCAACTACCTGCTCTCCTAAAAACACCTGGACACCTTTAAACATGGTATTTGACAAGCCATTCACAAATTCCACATAGTCATCCTCTTCCAATTTTGTGGTATCGTCATCTTTCGTTAAAGATACCTTAAAGTCTATAACAATATTAGCTAGATCTAAGAAGGCGCCCTGGGTTCCGGGGATGCGGAATTCTAAGTAATTATCCCGCAAGCGTTGATTAATGGGGAGGTTGACAGGTAGAATGTCTATTTGCTGTGTAGAGGCAATTGAACTTTCCACATTACGTATTCTGTTACTTCTAGGAAATTGGTCAATAATACTGGAGCTATAATATTCTAATGGAATTTTCATCCCAGCTCCACTAGCCCCCGCCATGATCCCCCCCGAAAAGGTAAAGTGTGACTGCTTACGTTAGGGAAAATACGTCATTTTTATACCCAAGACCTCGTTTACATTTTTTATTTTTTATTTTTTTTTTATTCTCCTTGAGAGTCGTTTAATTTTCCCACCTGTTACCAGTTTCTTTCCCACAGTTTTAAGAGCATCAATACCGTGAGTTCTCAGAGCACTCTTTACATCCCGTTTACCACTAGTTAAATCACCAAGAACATTTTTCCCAAAATCGATTGCGCTCGGTGTTACAGCTTTCATGAAAAATGGTATGGCCCGTCGAGCCAAGCCAGCCAAGGTTCCAAAAAAACCACCGCCAGATCTGAGATAAGGTGCTTGGAATGTGCGTATGTCATTCATCGCCCCCCCTCTCATCCCATGTCTCCTAGAGGGGGGGAGGAAGATCTCCCCAAGCTCCCTCTGAGAGGGGGGGGATGAACGGTACTCGCATACCGACACCTCTTCGTACAATAACCGAAAGTTGTGGTAAACACTTCTATATATATTTATAGTTTTATATTGCTATACTTTTAGGACGGATATGCAAGACTGCCGTAACCGACCTTCCATCTTCAAAACTAACCATTCGCCCAAACTGATCTGTTATTTTAATACTTACTTTCTCCAACGTGTTAGTATTTAATGCCTTGTACACTAGGGGATGAGCCCCTCTAGAATATGAGTCATGATAACTGATTGCGTCCAAGATATTTACAATCTGCCCCCCATATCGGTCCGGCTCAATGACGTCACTATAGATGAGTAAATAATCACAACCCCCGTCATTGTCTGGAGGGAATGAGGCCACAACCTTGGAGGCTGTTGTAATGTCATCTGTTTTTGCCCGATAAATGGTGTATTTGCGAGCGCTGTCAAAACCAAGTACATTAGCTATTCTGTGTTTAAATTGAAGACTGAGAGAATATAACGAGCCAGTACCTTCATTATTAAGAGTTGAAGCTAGTAATACACGCTCTAAAGATTGGTCATAGGTGAGGATTGGTTCTGTATTTGGGAAGTATATTTTGAAATCACTCCTGAAACTTAGTTTCATGTCAGTGATTATTTGCCGGCTAATCTCTTCTGTAATGTATTTGATGTTTCTCGATAATATGTTGGTTTTGGGGAGGAAGGTGTAAATTAGATGTTCTGGACTTTTAGAAAGAGTTCCACGTTTAAAAGTAGCATAGATATCTATGGCAGACTCCCCCTCATCCTTAATTATGGCGTTAATTCGTCTGGGTAGAAGTATGTTGACTAAAGCTACCTCATGTTTTATGGAAGGGTTTAAATGTAGTGTAGGGATGGTGTTTGTAAATGCCGAACTTGTGTTGTTGTATAAATCTCCTTGGTCGAGGCTGGTAAGATATACGTAATGTTCCTCGGCCATTGTGCACTTAAGAACTGATTGAGGGAAATAAAACAACACTACTTATATTTTATTTTATTAAAGTACAAAAGGAAATATTTGTTTTAAAAGAAACTACATCAGGGGAAAGAGTCCCACAACAAAAAATTACTTTAAAAGAACAGCTGCTGCTGCTGCTGCTGCTGCTGCTGCCGCTGTCGTTGTTGCTACTGTCGACACCTCTGCTGCCGCTGCTGTCACCACCGTGGGAGCTGTTGTAGATGATGCAACTGCTACTGCTGACGGTAGTGGTGCTGCCACTGTTGCTGTTGTCGCTGCTGCTGCTGTTGCTGCTGCTGAAGCTGTTCGTACCACCGACACCACTACTACTACTACCGCTGCTACCACAACTAGTGCTGTTACTGCTACTACCATCACCACAGGAGCTGTTGTAGATGATGCAACTGCCGCTGCTGCTACTGTTACTGTTGGTGGTGCTACCACCTCTTCTTCTCCCCTGGGGGGTGGTTACAGCTTCCGTTGTTTTTTCGGGGGAGAGGATAACAGGAATATTTCCTGTGACTCTCCATCGAGGATGGACTCGATACGGTGATTCGGGCGGGGATCGATGTCGATAGTGGTTTCGATGCGGCGTTTGACCGTACCAGATGATGTGGGGGGAGGTGGAGGGGCAGTGGTAGTGGTGCTGGATGTATATTCCTGTAGATGTCTCTTCTTCCTGGGGGTAGCCGGTGGTGCTGGGTGTGTAGAACGAGAAGAGGTTCCTGGGGTGGAGACCCCCTCCTCCTCCACAGCGTCCAGGGTGATAGTTGTACTATCCCCCTCTCCTCTGGGGTCATCGATCGGGAGGGGTGCCATTGATGGGGTAGCAGGTGTGGCACGTTTCATTATTACAAGCTCTTTGTTATGCTTGCTCAATTCACGGTGGAGAGAGATCACCATGGGTCCGATGTCCTTGTGCCAGTTGTCCATACCATCACGGGAAGCCCCTAACCCATGGGGCACCACCAGTCGAAACATGGTTGGGCTTCTTATTATAAGGTTGCCCACCTTCCTTAGGGCTTCTTTAAGCCAGAATAGGCGATTTCTGGCTGTATCCAGGGTGACGTTGGCGATGTAGTGTGTGTCAGCCGAAGTCTGTACTTGTTCTTGGGCTATAGGGTTGGACTCGAAGGGTGCTCCTGCACCGAATGAAGAAATTAGCGCCACGATGGTGGGTCTGAAGAATAAGATAGGTTCTTCGACCATATCTTGCCCGTCGGAGGGTAGGGGGGCTATCTTCACTTCAATGTCCCCTGGGGTAGACCGATAACGAATTGTGGCCCTGTTGACATTAGTCAGACCAACACGTTCCACACGGGCATATGGGAAAGTTTTCCACACTATATTTGCAAGTCCATAGGGGCGCACAATGGCAGCGGGGAGGTCGTACACAATAACATCGCCAACCCCGAAGGCGTGGGTGTCGGTGATGTCGCTATCTATCGACTTTATGGACGACAAGGACATGGCGGAGGGCGAGTGTGGGGAGGTTCTCGACAACAATAGCTACAGTGACCAGGAGCGACGGTGGGGAGGCCTTTAAATACACCTACGTTCCCCATCCTGGAGGGGGAGGAAAGTAGGGGTGGTGGGGTAGAGTCCACATTCCTCACCTTATAAGCCCATAGACACTCCGCCCAGACTCGAAGGCTGTGACCTGGTCCCGGTGTTGGAAGATTAATTTTTCCATTGCCATATCTCCGTCTGGATTTCCTGATACTATTCTTCATACGTTTCACCGTTTCCCCAAATGACTT
>WNGS01002774.1:25731-58061 GCA_020271785.1 Procambarus virginalis | reverse complement strand
TAGAAAACAAGTAATAGTCTTTTCTCACCGTAATTGTGATACCACACTTCAGAAACATCTACCACACTCAGAACCAATCTCCACACTTCACAACCATCTACCACACTCAGAACCAACTACCACACTTCACAACCATCTACCACACTTCACAACCAACTACCACACTTCACAACCATCTACCACACTTCAGAACCATCTACCACACTTCACAACCCATCTACCACACTTCAGAACCAACTACCACACTTCAGAACCATCTACAACACTTCAGAACCAACTACCACACTTCACAACCATCTACCACACTTCAGAACCAACTACCACACTTCAGAACCATCTACAACACTTCAGAACCAACTACCACACTTCACAACCATCTACCACACTTCAGAACCAACTACCACACTTCAGAACCATCTACCACACTTCAGAACCATCTACCACACTTCAGAACCATCTACCACACTTCAGAACCATCTACAACACTTCAGAACCAACTACCACACTTCACACCATCTACCACACTTCAGAACCAACTACCACACTTCAGAACCATCTACCACACTTCAGAACCAACTACCAATCTTCAGAACCATCTACCACACTTCCAACCATCTACCACACTTCAGAACCATCTACCACACTTCAGAACCATCTACCACACTTCAGAACCATCTACCACACTTCAGAACCATCTACCACACTTCTCAGAACCAACTAAGACACTTCAGAACCAACTACCACACTTCAGAACCACTACCACACTTCATAATCATCTACAGCACTTCAGAACAAATACCACACTTCAAACCAACTACCAATCTCAGAACCATCTACACACTTCAGAACCATCTACCACACGTCAGAACCATCTACCACACTTCAGAACCATCTACCACACTTCAAACATCTACAACACTTCAGAACCAACTACCACACTTCACAACATCTATAACACTTCAGAAACAACTATCGCACTCACAACCATCTACCACACTTTAGATCCAACTACCAACTTCTCAGAACCAACTGCCACACTTCATAACCAACTACCACACTTTAGAACCATCTACAGCACTTCAGAGCCAACTACCATACTTCAGAACCATCTACCATACTTCAGACCAACTACCACACTTCAGAACCATCTACCACAGTTCAGAACCATCTAAAGCACTTCAGAACCAACTACCACACTTCAGAACCATCTACTACCACTTCAGAACCACTACCACACTTCAGAACCATCTACTACACTTCAGAACCAACTACCACACTTTAGAACCATCTACAGCACTTCAGAGCCAACTACCACACTTCTTAACCAACTACAACACTTTACAACCATCTACCACTTCAGAACCATCTACCACACTTCAGAGCCATCTACCACACTTCAGAAATAACTGCCACACTTCACAACATCTACCACACTTCAGAACCAACTACCACTCTTCAGAACCATCTACCACACTTCAGAACCAACTACCACACTTCAGAACCAACTACCACACTTCAGAACCACCTACCACACTTTAGAACCATCTACCACACATATACCACCACTACCATCCGTTTCATGAAGTACTTCATTCCCATTCGGTTTCCTGTGTCTGGCCTCCTATTTCCACCACCAGTTTCATGGCCTTGCATTTACTCGGGATAACTTTAGTAGTCATTTTTTGGACCATTCACTCAGTCTGTCTAGGTCATCTTGTAGCCTCCTACTATCATCCTCTGTTTTAATCCTCCTCATAATTTTTGCGTCATCAGCAAAACAATGAGAGGAACGGTTCTATACCCTCTGGGAGACCATTTACTATATCAGAAACAGTATAATTCCAAGAACTGAACCATGCGAACTCCAATGGTGATGTGTCACCAATCTGAGACCTCACCCCTCACAGTGGCTTGCTGTCTTCTGTTACTTAGGTACTCCCCTTATCCAATGGAGTACCTTCCTTTCACTCCTGCCCGCATCTCCAGCTTTTTCACTAGCCTCTTGTGTCGTACTGTGTCAATGGTTTTCTGGCAATCCAAAAATATGCAGTCTGCCCATCCTTCTCCTTCTTGCCTGATTTTTGTTGCCTGGTCGTAGAATTTAATTAATACTGTGGGGCATGACTTGCCATCCCTAAAGCCATATTGATGCTGTGTCACAAAGTTGTTTCGCTCCAGATGTTCCACTAGCTTTTTTTTGCACAATCTTCTCTATCAGCTTGCATGGTATGCAAGTTAGGGACACTGGCCCGTAGTTCAGTGCCTCCTGTCTATCATCCTTCTTGTATATCGGGAATGCATTAGCCATCTTCCAAATTTAGCCCAAGAACAGAGGGCTTGGGGGTGGGGGAGAAGGGTATGTTCCGTGGGGAGGTGGGTGAGTTGGTGGGGGGGGGGGGAGATGCTGTTGGCAATTTCCAACACATAAATACTAGCACATAGTTTCATTAATAGATGTGAATTACATCTCAATATATCACCCCTAAAAAATTATGTGCAAGGATTGGATCCGAAGTTAATACTAATTTACAGTTCACTTATTTAGATTTATTTGATTTTATTCATACATTTATTATAGATCTATAGGTCACTGGTTCTCTAATTTTTTAATATAAATTATTTGGTCCTTCAAAATATTTAATATTATTATATAGTAGATCTAAATTCCCCATAGATGCCCTAAGTGGGCACTTATTGGGGGACTGGCAGGGGTTGGGGCAGGTTGGATGTCTATTGGGTGGAAGGTGGGGGTGGTGCTCCTCTCCCTGTGGCTGTTGAACTGCTTGTGGAGGGTTTCCCACTCCCCTCTGGGATTGTAGGGTTCGGGGTTGCGGTTTCCTGCCTCTTTTCTTTCTCCCTGCACTCCCTCCTTGCGTCTGCTGCCCTCATCCTCTCGTCCTTTGTCATATATCTCTGCAGGAATTTTTTTTGAACTTTGGTGCATTTGTTATTACGCTCTTCCTTGCTAACAGGTCCTCTTTTGTGTTCTCGCTCATGAATACCATCTTTATCAATCGGTCTCTGTCCTTGTTGTGCTGTCCAAGCCTGAAAACCTTTTCGATATTCTGGTCAGCCCTCTCCATACTAACCTCTTTAAGGATCTCAGTAACTGCATTTTTGTCCTTGTCTCTTCACTTCGCTGGGCTCGTCCCTGTTTGCTCCTAAATGCCTGCTACTACTGCTGCTCTTTTTCTCTCTATCAGCCGGCTAGTACATCTAGCTGCTTCCTGAGAAGAAGCCACTTCCATGCAACTTCTCTTTCTGCAGATCTAGCTTCAGGGCTCTTTTTAAACAATACTGCAAATGAGGGTTGTATTGTAGAAGTCCCCTCTACAGGAACATTACCGTCGCCCTGAGGGGTGGTTTGCATCTGGTATTGAGTAGGTTTCTCTTTCAGGCTTTTTATTTCCTCCTTTGCTGCCTTCAGCTCATCCTGCAGGTGGTTACTGTCTCCCTCATTACCCTCAGTCCTTCACTGAATTATCTCCACATTTGCTCGATTGTATCTCTAATCCAGGCTTCCTGTCCCTCCCCTTCCTCTGAGTTTGTTCCTGTCATGTTTGTCCTCCTGTGTTTGTCTCCCCGAGTTTGTCTCTGCCATGTTTTTTCCCGATGGGAGAGAGAAAGTGAGAGAAAGAGCGAGAAGAGAGAGGGAGAGGGAGAGAGAGAAAGAGTGTGTGTGCATGTGTGTGCGTTCGTGCGTGTGTTTGTGAGTTTATATGTGTTTGTTTTATATATGTGCTTGTGTGTTTGTGAACGCGTGTGCGCTTGCGTGTGCGTGCGTGCGTGAGTTTGTAGGGATGCGTGGGAACTGAGGGGAAGGAGTGGGGATGGTCACTTCACACCTAGTATCCCAGTCTGAGTCTGTGTATGTTTATGTGTGTGTGTGTGTGTGTGTGTGTGTGTGTGTGTGTGTGTGTGTGTGTGTGTAGTGGGTGAGGGTGTGTAGGGGGGGGTGTAGGGGGGGTGTGGGGGTGGGGGTCTAGGGAGGGATGAGAGAGAGAGATGTGTGTGTGGGCTTGTGCTTGCTTGCATGCGTGTGTGCATTGAGGGACACATTTCCCGCCCTCTACCTGCAGATATTTGACAAAGGGCGCGGAATCCTGCAGCAGACATCGCCTACATTGTGAAGGCCAAGAACACTCCGTGAACCCTCCTCCTGCTGACCGCCCCGCAGGACACCACTTCCGTGAACACAGCAGCGATGGGCTCCTCTACAGTACTGGAGAGATGAGGTGGTGTCGTCCAGCGACGAGGTGTCCGGGTAAGTGGTCACCGTAACGGAGGCTGGCGAGGCGAGCGGCCTGCCCCGTCATCTTGGTACACTGGCGCCGCCTCCAGGTCACCTCAGCACGCCTTCAATATCAATGTTAGCATGGCCACAACTGCCTCTCTCTATGTGTGCGGGTCACCCTGGAGGGAAAGTGACGATGTTGGTGGTTCTCCTCGAGTGTGTAGGATACACTAGAGTGAAAGTGATGATGTTGGTGGTTCTCGTCGAGTGTCTAGGACACACTAGAGTGAAAGTGACGATGGTAGAGGCGCTCCTCGAGTGCGTAAGACGCACTGGAGTAGTTTCATCGTTGTTTGTATGCTCATCAGTATATTTGACATGATTATATTGAAGGAATACATACTACTCCCCACACACCCCTACACTCCACACACCCTACCCCAAACACTCTACACTCCACACACCATACCCTCCACACACACCCTACACTCCACACACCATACCCTCCACACACCCTACACTCCACACACACCCCTACACTCCACATACCATACACACCCTACACTCCACACACACACACACACCCTCCCCCCCACACACACTACCCCCCCCCACACCCCCCCCCCACCCACACACACTACCCCCCCCACATAGACCAATGTCTGTGAGAAGTACTCCGCACAAAGTGGAGGAGACAGTAGTCAGGTTGAGAGTGAGTGCACACCTTGAGAGGAGACACTAGACAACAAAAGGTCAACAAGGGGTTTAGAAGAGGAATTCCTTCCTGACAAGTAATTATGAAAGGAAGGCACCAAGCCAGGGTGGCTATGTAGCAAGGTCCTGCCTCACAAACCTCGCCGAGTTCTATGACAAACTTACTAAAATATGACTGAAAACAAATAGGGTGGGTAGACTGCATTTTTCTTACATGTCAGAAATTATTTGAATCAGTTACTGGTGAAAGTTTAGTGATAGAGAAGAGACGCAGGCCATAATAAGTGTCGCAGGCAGAAACAAACGTTCGAGGTTAATGTTACAAGCGAGTCCCCCAAGCCTCAGTCTGAGGATTACTACCGCCCTTATGTGAATGACCAGCCCGAGGGAGCGAGCTCTTGTCAATGTTGGCAGACAACACAGGCAGGCAGGCAGGCAGGCAGGCAGGCAGGCAGGCAGGCAACACAGGCAGGCAGGCAGGCAGGCAGGCAGACAACACAGGCAGGCAGGCAGGCAGGCAGGCAGACAACACAGGCAGGCAGGCAGGCAGGCAGACAACACAGGCAGGCAGGCAGGCAGGCAGGCAACACAGGCAGGCAGGCAAGCAGGCAAGCAGACAACACAGGCAGGCAGGCAGGTAGGCAGGCAGACAACACAGGCAGGCAGGCAGGTAGGCAGGCAGACAACACAGGCAGGCAGGCAGGCAGGCAGGCAGGCAGGCAGACAACACAGGCAGGCAGGCAGGCAGACAACACAGGCAGGCAGGCAGGCGCAATTAAGGACTGCACAAAGTTACGGGAAGACCTTGATAACCTTCAGGTGTGGGCAAACACATGGTTGCTAGACTTCAGTATCAACAAGTGTAAAGTAATGAAGGTAGTATGTAAGTAAAGAAGACGGGAGACGAAGGGTTATCTACACCAGACAAGGAGAATATTATCATAAACAGCTTCCCATAAGCTGCCGCTGTTTATCATGTTTACTGCAAGCTTCAAGCTGTAGATGGTGTGAGAGTGGTGTAGATGGTGTGAGAGTGTTGTAGATAGTGTGAGAGTGGTGTAGATGGTGTGAGAGTGTTCTACAAGGTGTGAGAGTGGTGTAGATGGTGTGAGAGTGGTGTAGATGGTGTGAGAGTGTTCTACAAGGTGTGAGAGTGGTGTAGATGGTGTGAGAGTGGTGTAGATGGTGTGAGAGTGGTGTAGATGGTGTGAGAGTGGTGTAGAGGGTGTGAGAGTGGTGTAGATGGTGTGAGAGTGGTGTAGATGGTGTGAGAGTGGTGTCGATGGTGTGAGAGTGGTGTAGATGGTGTGAGAGTGTTCTACAAGGTGTGAGAGTGGTGTAGATGGTGTGAGAGTGGTGTAGATGGTGTGAGAGTGTTCTACAAGGGTGAGAGTGGTGTAGATGGTGTGAGAGTGTTCTACAAGGTGTGAGAGTGGTGTAGATGGTGTGAGAGTGTTCTACAAGGTGTGAGAGTGGTGTAGATGGTGTGAGAGTGGTGTAGATGGTGTGAGAGTGGTGTAGATGGTGTGAGAGTGGTGTAGATGGTGTGAGAGTGGTGTAGAGGGTGTGAGAGGGTGTAGATGGTGTGAGAGTGGTGTAGAGGGTGTGAGAGTGGTGTAGATGGTGAGAGTGGTGTAGAGGGTGTGAGAGTGGTGTAGATGGTGTGAGAGTGTTGTACAAGGTGTGAGAGTGGTGTAGAGGGTGTGAGAGTGGTGTAGAGGGTGTGAGAGTGGTGTAGATGGTGTGAGAGTGGTGTAGAGTGTGTGAGAGTGTTGTACAGGTGTGAGAGTGGTGTAGATGGTGTGAGAGTGGTGTAGATGGTGTGAGAGTGTTGTACAGGTGTGAGAGTGGTGTAGAGGGTGTGAGAGTGGTGTAGAGGGTGTGAGAGTGGTGTAGATGGTGTGAGAGTGTTGTACAAGGTGTGAGAGTGGTGTAGATGGTGTGAGAGTGTTGTACAAGGTGTAGAGGGTGTAAGAGGTGCAGGTCAACATGATGGGGGTGTTGTGGGTGTTGTACATATGGCTGGATGGCCGCTCTGGTGCGGATGTCGGAGTCTTCCGGCGGATGTTAGTGTGGTGTCATCCACCTGCGCAAGGTTGGCTGCCGTCTCCCTGGCACCATCGCGCACGCCACACACACACACACACACACACCACAACACACACACACACACACCACAACACACCACACCCAACACAACACACACAACACAACACAACACACACAACACACACAACACAACACACACCAACCACACACACCAACACACACAACAACACACACACACTCTTATAACAATAATGAGAGAGATCATAGCGAGAGCGGATAACGATAGAATACGACTGTTGATAGTCGGTGACTTCAACTTGAAAATCCATAGACTGGGAAGCATATGAAGCTAAAACAGAAGATTTTTGGACCTGTAAATTTGTAGACCTCATCCTGGAAACATTCTTGTATCAACATGTTAAAACAAGCTACGAGGATGAGGGAAGGTGACGTTCCCTCTATGCCAGATTGATATTTACCAGGAAGGAGGAAGATATTTGACATTCAGTACCTTCCTTCCTTGGGTAAAAGGACCATGTCTTTTTGGGAATAAAGTATGTATTGCGTTATAATCTGGAAGAAAATAAGAAGGTTGATGCAATTGAAAAACCTGACTTTAGGAGAGGACATTATGGCAACCTTAGAAATTTTTTTAGCGAGTATAATTGGACAGACTTGTTGCTAGGCAAGGAAGTGAATGAGATGTATGTCAAGTTTTGTGAAATACATGATAAAGGCACAATTTTTTTATACCAAAACAGAGATGCAGAACTAGAAAAACAGATTGGTTCAACAGAAATGCGAGAGGGCCAGAGACCAAAAGACACAAAAATGGAATCAATACAGGAAGAGGCCAAACCCCCCCAACATACCAGCGATACAAAGATGCGAGAAACAACTACACGGCAGTGAGGAGAGAGGCAGAAAGAAATTTTGAAAAAGGGATTGCAAAGAATGTAAAACAGAACCAGGTCTATTCTATAAATTCATAAACAACAAATTGCAGGTAAAGGATAATATTCAGAGGTTGAAAATGGGAAATAGATTCACGGAAAATTAAAGGAAATGTGTGAAACATTAAACGAAAAGTTCCAAAGTGTGTTTGTACAAAATGAAATCTTCAGGGAACCAGACACAATAAGAATTCCAGAGAACAACATAGAGCACATAGAGGTGTCTAGAGACGAAGTGGAAAAAATGCTCAAGGAGCTAAATAAGAACAAAGCAGTTGGTCCAGATGGAGTTTCACCATGGGTTCTGAGAAATGTGCACCTGAGCTCAGCATTCCTCTTCAACTGATTTTTCAGGCATCCCTGTTTACAGGAGTTGTAGCTGATGTGTGGAAAAGGCTAACATAGTTCCAGTCTACAAAATGGAAGCAGGGAAGACCCCCTTAATTATAGACCGGTATCATTGACAAGTGTAATAGTCAAAATTTGAAAAAATAATTAAAACTAAATGGGTAGAAACACCTGGAGAGAAATATATAATATCAGACAGACAGTATGGTTTTCGATCTGGAAGATCCTGTGTATCGAATTTACTCAGTTTCTATGATCGAGCAACAGAGATATTACAGGAAAGAGATGGTTGGGTTGACTGCATCTATCTGGACCTAAAAAAGGCTTTCGACAGAGTTCCACATAAGAGGTTGTTCTGGAAACTGGAAAATATTGGAGGGGTGACAGGTAAGCTTCTAACATGGATGAAAATTTTCTGACTGGTAGNTTAATGATCCATTGTCAACATGATTTAATAAGGATAATACAGTACTGTATTTGTAATAATACAAACTATAATTTAAAATCTTTATTACTGATTTTTTTTATTAAGAAGATTAGGTATATACAGCAATGTGCTGCTACCCTATTCTATATGGAATATTACACAGTGTAGATAAAAAACTAGCTATAAGTTTATCTAATACTCCCATCTCACAGGATGGTTAGACATACTGTACATGGAATCAATTTAGAAAATACCAGCCTCAATACAAAAAAAAAATCAACTCTGACTAAACAACTCTTCTCAATTTTTACAAGAGGTAAGCACTGAATCATGGAAACATTATATTATAATTACTCTTACCAGTTTCTACAAGACTCCTCTCAAATAATGTATTTTTAAACATGTTTAGGTATACACAGCAATGTGCTGCTTCCCTATTCTGTATGAAGGACCACACAGTGTAGATCAAAAACCAGCTACAAGCTCATCCAACATCCTCACCTCACAGTTAAACGATTCTTCGCGGCAGGGATCGTATTCCAGGGACCTGCCCGAAACGCTACGCGTACTAGTGGCTGTACAAGAATGTAACAACTCTTGTATATATCTCAAAAAAAAAAAAAAAGGATGGCCAGTCATACATGGAATTAGGAGAGAACAAAATACTTAGTGCTGATCTATTAGCCTCCACTGGCAAAATCTGGGCGCAGCACAAGAATATCTTCCAATATTCCTGAGTGTATGAAGTAATTACAGAGCTCAAAATACCTCATACCATTTGGTATGAAGTCACTGATAACAGGGCAATCACAGATATGATGTTGGAGAGTATGTTCTCTCAAGTAGGACTGAAAACAGATGTTTTTTTTCCACCAAGAGGGCTATAAACCCATGGAACCGACTACCCGCTGAAGCCATAAATGCCAAATTCCAGCTCAAAAATATCATTAAGACAATTGGCGGGCCCTTTAACAAGCCGACGGCTTTCTGTCCTCTTCGAGGCCACTACATAGTTAGTGGCCCTTGGGTAAATTCAGTAAATATATACAATAATTGTCAGCACATCTTCCGAGCAACAAGGACAGCTACACAGTATCTCTTAGAATTACGTAGGTAAACAACAAATGTAACATATTTGTTTGCTACAATGTCGGTGCTGGCTGTAGAAGTTGAAAAAAACATTGTTTTACTTCGAAATATACTAATTTTATAAGAAAATTCGACGTAAATAGGAGGCAGTAGAGCTCCGATAAGCCAGCGCTAAATCTTCAATATGAAGAATGTTGCTGCTTTCTGATTGGCCAAACGAAACACAGTAGTGACCTCTATCGGCACGCAGGTGAACCAACAAATTTCTTCCTAAGTGGACTTTATTGAATTGCACCTAAGCATCTTCTTAGGGCACACTTAGGAACCTTCGTAGCAAACCCACTTACGAAGAAATACACGGAGCTTCCTGAATCTAGGTCCTGAAGGCGTCGCTGGGGTACAGGGTCGCCAGGCGGAGAGAGAGAGAGAGAGAGAGGGGAGAGGGAGAGAGAGAGAGAGGGGGGGAGAGGGAGATATAAGAGTATTGAAACAGCAGCCCCAGAGGTCATTATTTCACAAAGGCAACAGGACGCGGTGTGAGGCATTACTTCACCCGCTTACATCAAATTCTCAGATGGAAGAGGAAGAGGTGGGGATGGAGAAGGTTGTGAAAGAGTAGTTTTTGTTGGCCTTCACTTCCCGCCACCCGCCCCCCTCACGTCATGGGGGGGGTCTGGGCTGGCTGTCACCTCACCCCCACCCCTAACATGGGGGGGGGTCAAGGCTGGCTGTCACCTCACCCCCCACCTCTAACATGGGGGGGGGGGTCTAGGCTGGCTGTCACCTCACCCCCACCCCTAACATGGGGGGGGGGGGGGTTTGGGCTCGCTGTCACCTCACCCCCACCCCTAACATGGGGGGGGGGGTCTGGGCTGGCTGTCACCTCACCCCCACCCCTATCATAGGGGGGTCTGGGCTGGCTGTCACCTCACCCCCACCCCTAACATGGGGGGGGGGGGGGGTCTGGGCTTACAGTCGTGCACCTTCTGACAAAATGTCCCAGTCTGAAAGATAATGGTATGTGTTGCTTTCCTTATGTTCGTCTGGGTCAGTTATCTTTCGACAGACTCCTCGGTGAACCCGATACCGTTCATATACACCAAGCAATTAACTAACTAATATTTAATCATTATGAAGGAAATAAGATGGTGACTGAGTCTTGGTGAGGGAGTGAGGTTAGTGAGAGAGGGAGGGAGGAAGATGGGTTGAAGGGCCGGGGATGGGTGCATGGCAAGCACTCACCCGTCACCCATGAGTACACCCACCCAGTGTGAGTACACCCACCCAGTGTGAGTACACCCACCCAGTGTGAGTACACCCACCCAGTGTGAGTACACCCACCCAGTGTGAGTACACCCACCCAGTGTGAGTACACCCACCCAGTGTGAGTACACCCACCCAGTGTGAGTACACCCACCCAGTGTGAGTACACCCACCCAGTGTGAGTACACCCACCCAGTGTGAGTACACCCACCCAGTGTGAGTACACCCAGTACTCACCCGGCCAAGGTTAGTGAGGCTAGCCCCAAGCCTCTGGCCTATCGCGGGGAAAAAGACATTGTCTTATAGGTATAAATAATGGGGATACGGGGTGAGACCCAACCCCCCCCCCCTCTCTCCTTTACCCCCATCCTCTACATTCCTAATCCCCATCCTCCGCTTCCCCCTCCCTCAGAATCCCTATCTCCAGCCCATCCACCCCCCCTCCTCCTCCTCCTCCTCCCCACACACCTACATCACATTAGTATCAGATCAGTGTAATATAGTGCTTAGAGACGTCTCGAAAGCCTTCGACAAAGTGTGGCACACAGGCCTAAAATATAAGATATCTGAACTAGGACTTCCTGGGAGATTTACTGCTACCCTCTGCAGCTTTATAGACAACAGAACTGCTAGGCTTAATATCGGCAGCTACTTGGGTGACGTAATAGAATTGAAAAGTGGAGTACCACAAGGAAGCTGCCTCTCCCCCACTCTATTCAACATATATACAGCTGAACTCCCCCAACCCCAACATGGAGAATACATCACATACGCTGACGATGTCACCCAAATAATTTGCCAACCGGGACCATCAAAGCCGCTACTAGCCGACAAGACCAAGGCAGCAATTGAACTCATAAACAACTTTGAGAAGCAATGGAAAATTAGCACCAACAAACAAAAGTTTCAGATAATACACATTGCGAAAAGAAACCCGGACCCCATATCATCCTTGACAACCATCCGATCCAGTATGCGGAGGTAGGCAGAATACTGGGACTTATGATAAATAGAACAGGGATACAAACTCATGTAAGGGACCGACTAAACAAAGCCAAAGCAGCATTAGGAAAATTGAAGAGATTCCGAAGCCTCAGTACTAACATTCAGATCCATCTATATAAGGCTCTAGTTCGGCCGCATCTAGAGTATCCCCCAGTACCACTACACACCATAAAGAAAACTAACATGCAGAAACTGTAAGCAGTGCAAAATATGGCGCTAAGGAGAGCAGCAAAACACCGTCCACCATATGATCAGACAATCCAGGAGCTCCATGAACTCCTGAACATACAGCCACTAAACATCAGACTGCAGCACCAAGCCATCAGGGTGTGGAACACCATCCCAATGTTAGAGGACCCAATGTTAGAAAGATTACTCCAAGATGAGACGCCCCGCTCCCACAGCTGGTGGCCCAAGATGAGACGCCCCGCTCCCACAGCTGGTGGCCCAAGATGAGACGCCCCCGCTCCCACAGCTGGTGGCCTAAGATGAGACGCCCCGCTCCCACAGTTGGTGGCCCAAGATGAGACGCCCCGCTCCCACAGCTGGTGGCCCAAGATGAGACGCTCCGCTCCCACAGCTGGTGGCCCAAGATGAGACGCCCCGCTCCCACAGCTGGTGGCCCAAGATGAGACGCTCCGCTCCCACAGCTGGTGGCCCAAGATGAGACACTCCGCTCCCACAGCTGGTGGCCCAAGATGAGACGCCCCGCTCCCACAGCTGGTGGCCCAAGATGAGACACTCCGCTCCCACAGCTGGTGGCCCAAGATGAGACACCCCGCTCCCACAGCTGGTGGCCCAAGAGCCTCGATTCACTAGATACATACCCCGCCCCACAGTACATAATTCCCAGATGAAATAATGACCAGATATGAACAACTCAATAAATAATAATAATAATAATAATAATAATAATAATAATAATAATAATAATAATAAAACAAAGAGCCTTAAACAGAACAACATGTGTGGAAGCATCAGGGAGTGTGTATATATGAATGCTACACAGTATTCATCTATAGACATCCATATATGGTGAAACACATGTGAAGAACCTCTCACACACTCACAGCTCCCTGACAAGAGGGAGCCAGCTTAGCTTAGCTGCCAACACCCACACATCGTGTCAGCAAGGCGGACAGCCCGCCTGCTTTCATACCTCTCACTGTATTTCCCACTTCTATACTTCCCTTCACCTAGGCCTCTCCTTCCTCTTTACTCCCCACCCCCCCAAAAAAAAGTATCAGTAGTAGGGGAGGGCGGGGGAGGTCCGCCTTCCTTCATCCCCCCCCCCCTCCGCCTCTGCCCCATCCCCCCCCCCAACAAAAAGTGCTATATATAAAACAGTTCCACACTGGAGGGAGTCGTAGAACTGGTGTGATTAAGACATGCCGTGGGTGTGACTGTGGGTGTGACTGTGGGCGTGGTGTGGGTGTGGTGTGGGTGTGACTGTGGGCGTGACTGTGGGTGTGACTGTGGGCGTGGTGTGGGTGTGGTGTGGGTGTGACTGTGGGCGTGGTGTGGGTGTGACTGTGGGCGTGGCGTGGGTGTGACGATGGACATGGCGTGGGTGTGACTGAGGGCGTGGCGTGGGTGTGACTGTGGACGTGGCGTGGGTGTGACTGTGGACGTGGGGTGGGTGTGACTGAGGGCGTGGCGTGGGTGTGACTGAGGGCGTGGCGTGGGTGTGACTGTGGACGTGGGTGGGTGTGACTGTGGGCGTGGCGTGGGTGTCACTGAGGCGTGGCGTGGGTGTGACTGTGGCGTGGCGTGGGTGTGACTGAGGGCGTGGCGTGGTGTGACTGTGGGCGTGGCGTGGGTGTGACTGTAGACGTGGCGTGGGTGTGACTGTGGGCGTGGCGTGGGTGTGACTGTGGGCGTGGCGTGGGTGTGACTGTGGGCGTGGCGTGGGTGTGACTGTGGGCGTGGCGTGGGTGTGACTGTTTGCGTGGCGTGGGTGTCACTGAGGGCGTGGCGTGGGTGTCACTGAAGGCGTGGCGTGGGTGTGACTGTAGGCGTGGCGTGGGTGTCACTGAGGGCGTGGCGTGGGTGTCACTGAAGGCGTGGCATGGGTGTGACTGTAGGCGTGGCGTGGGTGTCACTGAGGGCGTGGCGTGGGTGTGACTGAGGGCGTGGCGTGGGTGTCACTGAAGGCGTGGCATGGGTGTGACTGTAGGCGTGGCGTGGGTGTCACTGAGGGCGTGGCGTGGGTGTGACTGAGGGCGTGGCGTGGGTGTCACTGAAGGCGTGGCATGGGTGTGACTGAGGGCGTGGCGTGGGTGTCACTGAGGCGTGGCGTGGGTGTGACTGAGGGCGTGGCGTGGGTGTGGGCGGTACACCGTAGCCTACGTGACCGCCATCAAGAAGGTGGCCAAGGAGGGAAGGTGACCGCACTGTATTTGATGGCGGCCACCATCCCTTTGATGGGGGGGGTCCTAGGCGGGCACGCCGCCCCCCCCCCCCTGGACGCAGCGCCCGTGAAGGAGGAAATAAAGAGGTATAACTGCACCTACTATCAAGAAGAAGAATAAAGAGGAGAGTAATAATGTACCATGGAGGCGCTGGTGGTGACCAGGACGCACCAGCGCCCTCTCTTGTTAGTCTCCTGCCTCCTGGTGTTTATGTCTCCTGGCCACATCTACTCCCCTTCTACCCGCCTCTATCTCTCTCTCTCTCTCTCTTCCACTCCCCCCTCCCTCCTTCCTCCAGGGGTAAAAAGTAATGGCAGCCAGGGCGGTGGTTCCCCTCTCACCCCTGACCTTCCCTGGGCCAGACACCGGACCATATGCGCCCTCGAATTCTTCATCATGTTTCCTATCTCATGACGTCACAGGTTTGGTGACGTCACAGAACTGATGACACCACAGGCGTGAGAACCTTCCAGTGTTCATGACGTCACAGCTCTCATCAGTTTTAGTAGTGATGACGTCACAAATTTTTTGCGAGTTTTTATAATTAAAACATTTAATTACATTTCAGATTATAATCATACTACTAATAATTTCTGTAATAAAAATACAATACTAATTTTAATAAAAATCCTGTACAATATAATAGCAATAAATATATAATAATTGTAATAATGAATAAAGTATCTTATAACCTATACAGTCGGCCATATTCGGGGACAGGGAGCCTGGTAGGTTCCCAACTCATCCTCAGAATAGACAGTACGTTTTAATACTAAATGTAATAAATATATTTCCTGTCGTGCATAGTACATATTACACTTATGGGGCTTTGAGCGGCCTGCGGCTGCAGGTTATATTTGCTCATAACTTGTTGTGGGCCGCTCCAAGCAACAGCCTGGTGGACCAAGCTCTCACAAGTCAGCTTGAGGAGTAGAAGAACTCCCAAACCCCATCAAGCATATACCTCCTCATATATTCTAGTTCTTAGTCTAGACACTCAAAAGTTTTGGACAGCGTTTTCAGGTTATATTCTATACCTAAAACTTTTAAATATATAAGGAATTCTTTCTCAGTTTTATTAAACAATAAGATGTTATATAAATTTGAAAACATCCTAGGTTACTTTATAATTTTTTGAAAGGTTTATTTTGATTTATTAGTTTTATATAACTGTAACATCAATATAGCTATAGGTTAAGTACAATTGTAATTAATTAATAAGCAATAAAATGCTTGTCCTCATACACTAGGTGGTTAGGTCGTGGTTTTCTATTCAGCTTTTCAGGTAAACTCTAATATTCACAATATTTTCGTGCGATTCTGGCGATTAAGTGTATTTATGTACTAATATAAGCCTGTAGTCAAGATTGTACTTATTACACTTAGTATTAAAACGTATTGTATTCACCTAGTTGTGTTTGCGGGGGTTGAGCTCTGCTCTTTCGGCCCGCCTCTCAACTGTCAATCAACTGTTTACTAACTACTTTTTTTCCACACACACACACACACACACACACACCAGGAAGCAGCCCGTGACAGCTGATTAACTCCCAGGTACCTATTTACTGCTAAGTAACTAGCTTAGCATTTTAAAAGTACCGATCACCTTTTGTGGTTGATTGTTCAATAATTCCCTGAACTATATGTTAAACTTATCTCTAACCCTGTCCATGGAGGACAGAAGAAAATGTATATATGCTGGTTAGCATTGTAAATGTGTGGCATCTTTGTGGTAGAAAAAAAATGCTAAGTAACAGGGGCATTCAGGGTGATGAAACTTTGCCCATTTGTTTCTGCCTGGTGTGGGAATCGAACCCGCACCACAGAATTACGAGTCCTGCGCGCTATCCACCAGGCTACGAGACCCTTGTATATCCGGCCCCTGTATATACTGTCTATTCGGAGGAGGGGCTGTAGGTGCCACACACTGACCACAAGAGTCAGGCCTCACGCTGACCACAAGAGTCTGGCCACACGCTGACCACAAGAGTCAGGCCACACGCTGACCACAAGAGTCTGGCCACAAGAGTCAGGCCACACGCTGACTACAAGAGTCTGGCCACACGCTGACCACAAGAGTCTGGCCACACGCTGACCACAAGAGTCTGGCCACACGCTGACCACAAGAGTCTGGCCACACGCTGACCACAAGATCTGGCCACACACTGACCACAAGAGTCAGGCCACACACTGACCACAAGAGTCAGCCACACACTGACCACAAGTCACCTGTGTATAGCAAGTGAAGGTGTCGGTGATACATCACTGACACAACACTGACAGCTACCGTAATACATTAGGTATTAAGGCCACCTTCCTAAACCGGTTTAAGAGTTACTTAATGAACAGGTCGAGAGACGATGTATTCTGGCGAGAGTCGCCCTCACTCCCAATGTAACAGTTCCCCGGGACCCCGTACAGGACCTCTTCTTCTCCTACCGCTAGCCAGCTATGTTTACAACCTTCTAAAAGCTTCATTAAGCCGTTCGTGTTGTTAATGACGCAACTTTATATGCTACAGACAAATACTACACCGTCACTAACTACCCCTTCAAGTAGACAATTAGACAAACTTCACAAGTAGGTTTTAACCAAGAAGCGTCTTATTAACACCAAGCAGATTACCTGTCGTCTTGCGGGGATGCAGGTGGCCCCTTGGAGCAGGTGGACGGTAGAGCGGGCCAGGAACCCGCCTCCAGTCACACCTGGACAGCCAGAGACGACCAGTAGTCCCATCATTTCGATGGTTAAGTATTCGTCAACTGTTGAGTTGACAGTTAAGCAACTGGTACACCAGGTCAGTAGGCGGGAGTGCAGAGCGAGATCTCTCTCCCTCAGTTGATTGTCTGCTGGGTCAGCCCTCGTAATTGTTGATACCACACTTCAGAACCATCTACCACACTTCAGAACCATCTACCACACTTCAGAACCATCTACCACACTTCAGAACCATCTACCACACTTCAGAACCATCTACCACACTTCAGAACCATCTACCACACTTCAGAACCAACTACCACACTTCAGAACCATCTACACTTCAGAACCAACTACCACACTTCAGAACCATCTACCACACTTCAAAGCATCTACCACACTTCAGAACCATCTAAAGCACTTCAGAACCAACTACCACACTTCAGAATCATCTACCACACGTCACAACCATCTACACACTTCAGAACCATCTACCACACGTCACAACCATCTACCACACTTCAGAACCAACTACCACACTTCACAACCATCTACCACATTTCAGAAACAACTACCACACTTCAGAACCATCTACCACACTTCAGAACCAACTACCACACTTCACAACCATCTACCACATTTCAGAAACAACTACCACACTTCAGAACCAACTACAGCACATATACCACCACTACCATCCGTTTCATTAAGTACTTCATTTCCCATTCGGTTTCCTGTATCTGGCCTCCTATTTCCACTGCCAGTTTCATGGCCTTGCATTTACTCGGGTTGAACTTTAGTAGTTATTTTTTGGACCATTCACTCAGTCTGTCTAGGTCTTCTTGTAGCCTCCTACTATCATCCTCTGTTTTAATCCTCCTCCCAATTTTTGCATCATCAGCAAACAATGAGAGGAACGGTTCTATACCCTCTGGGAGATCATTTACATATATCAGAAACAGTATAATTCCAAGAACTGAACCCTGCGGAACTCCAATGTGATGTGTCACCAATCTGAGACCTCACCCCTCACAGTGGCTTGCTGTCTTCTGTTACTTAGGTACTCCCCTTATCCAATGGAGTACCTTCCCTTTCACTCCTGCCTGCATCTCCAGCTTTTTCAATAGCCTCTTGTGTCGTACTGTGTCAATGGTTTTCTGGCAATCCAAAAATATGCAGTCTGCCCACCCTTCTCCTTCTTGCCTGATTTTTGTTGCCTGGTCGTAGAATTCAATTAATCCTGTGGGGGCATGACTTGCCATCCCTGAAGCCATATTGATGCTGTGTCACAAAGTTGTTTCGCTCCAGATGTTCCACTAGCTTTTTTTGCACAATCTTCTCCATCAGCTTGCATGGTATGCAAGTTAGGGACACTGGCCTGTAGTTCAGTGCCTCCTGTCTATCACCCTTCTTGTATATCGGGAATGCATTAGCCATCTTCCAAATTAGCCCAAGAACAGAGGGCTTGGGGGAGAAGGGTATGTCCGTGGGGAGGTTGGTGGGGTTTGGGGGGGTGGGAAGATGCTGTTGGAAATTTCCAACACATAAATACTAACACCTAGTACGTTAAGATGTAATTCTTGTACTAGGCATTATATTTTGCTAACACTACTAACCAGTTGTGTAGTGGACTTAAATTCAATTAATTAAGGCGTAGTACCGCCCGATTTCTCCCTTGAATCATGGCCATGTTGCGTCGGCCAGCCAGCTACAGGGATAATTTCCACATATTTGTGAATCGAATTAAATTAAGTCTAATATAGTATTCCTTATCAAGAATTATCAACTGGCTATAGATTCACTACCAGTTAATTAATATCTTATCGTTTACTGGAAACAATTTATACAGCTGCGATCAGCTGATCAGGTAAATAAAGCAACAAGCTAAATTCCACTCTAAATATTTTTCGTTCATTTAACGTCATCTAAATTAATTGACTTGCACTACAAGAAATCAAATGTTTTTTTATAATACCCCGTATTATGACGTAAATATTCGTCAACCACACCTCCATCTATTCGGAACGCTACGTGAAATATCACACTTTATATACAGTTCTAGCATTGGCGCGAGTGCGCATGCGCCACTGGATGGAGGGAGAAGGGGGAGTCGCCATATTATCAAACTGGTATCAAGGTGTTCTGGAACTGCCCAACAACAATCGATCTAATCTGAGAGCATCCGAACTTCCACGAGCTTCTGATCAATGGTGCAACTTTCCCAGCTTACGAACACCACGTTCGGGAGTAATGTATTATCTAGCTGTTGTAATATTGGCCATTATTCACAGATCTATTTAATGTGCTGTTATTACATAACAGGCGATATAATAAACCCACTTAAGTGTTGATTTTACCTTCTAATTTCTTTAGATCATGCAATTAGATACACGACTACTAAGTTTGGAGTGGAAATTATAAGATTTGCCTTTCAGCATGGGAATTAAGACCGAGAGAGACGTGTTTCTACATCCCTGATCACGTGTTCCCATGGATAGCTAACTTGGACTGGAATAAACGTGTAGTAGAGGCTGGACACAGTCTACGATCATCCTTGGCAGCTAAGCCGTTTCCAGTATTCTAATTGTAGTTAGATCCTTATTACTATTGATAATCAAATTATCTTCATATGTATTATTTCATTAATAATGGAATTAACATCTCAATATATCAACCCCAAAAAATTATGTGCAAGGATTGGATCCGAGTTAATACTAATTTACAGTTCACTTATTTAGATTTATTTGATTTTATTCATACATTTATTATAGATCTATAGGTCACTGGTTCTCTAATTTTTTAATATAAATTATTTGGTCCTTCAAAATATTAATATTATTATATAGTAGATCTAAATTCCCCATAGATGCCCTAAGTGGGCACTTATTGGGGACTGGCAGGGGTTGGGGCAGGTTGGATGTCTATTGGGTGGAAGGTGGGGGTGGTGCTCCTTCCCTGTGGCTGTTGAACTGATTGTGGAGGGTTCCCCACTCCCCTCTGGGATTGTAGGGTTCGGGGTTGCGGTTTCCTGCCTCTTTTCTTTCTCCCTGCACTCCCTCCTTGCGTCTGCTGCCCTCATCCTCTCGTCCTTTGTCATATAT
This sequence comes from Procambarus virginalis, assembly GCA_020271785.1. NCBI lineage: Eukaryota > Metazoa > Arthropoda > Malacostraca > Decapoda > Cambaridae > Procambarus > Procambarus virginalis. Next base: position 37,770 of record WNGS01002774.1, on the reverse strand, counting down.
CTCTGCAGGAATATTTTTTTGAACTTTGGTGCATTTGTTATTACGCTCTTCCTTGCTAACAGGTCCTCTTTTGTGTTCTCGCTCATGAATACCATCTTTATCAATCGGTCTCTGTCCTTGTTGTGCTGTCCAAGCCTGAAACCTTTTCGATATTCTGGTCAGCCCTCTCCATACTAACCTCTTTAAGGATCTCAGTAACTACATTTTTGTCCTTGTCTCTTCACTTCGCTGGCTCGCCTGTTTGCTCCTAATGCCTGCTACTACTGCTGCTCTTTTCTCTCTATCAGCCGGCTAGTACATCTAGCTGCTTCCTGAGAAGAAGCCACTTCCATGCAACTTCTCTTTCTGCAGATCTAGCTTCAGGGCTCTTTTTAAACAATACTGCAAATGAGGTTGTATTGTAGAAGTCCCCTCTACAGGAACATTACCGTCGCCCTGAGGGGTGGTTTGCATCTGTATTGAGTAGGTTCTCTTTCAGGCTTTTTATTTCCTCCTTTGCTGCCTTCAGCTCATCCTGCAGGTTGGTTACTGTCTCCCTCATTACCCTCAGTCCTTCCCTGAATTATCTCCACATTTGCTCGATTGTATCTCTAATCCAGGCTTCCTGTCCCTCCCCTTCCTCTGAGTTTGTTCCTGTCATGTTTGTCCTCCTGTGTTTGTCTCCCCGAGTTTGTCTCTGCCATGTTTTTTCCCGATGAGGAGAGAGAAAGANGGCCGGATTCAGAAGGTACTTACGAAGGTTTTTCCTCTTAGCTAAGAATGTTTTCCTTCTTAGCGCCTTCGTGGCGGCTACGTCGGTATTCAAGTAGCTACACTAAGTGGAAAAACCTTCGTAAGTTCATTCCGGGATTTAAGTGTGGTTTCGACCACTCGTAGCTTTACGTAAACTGGATATAACTCAATTTTTCTCTACTACATAACACTGGGATCGATTTTAAGATTTTGAACATAACAAAAGATTATAAAATTGAATCTAGTGAAGAGGAGTCCTTCGTGTTAGTTATATATGCATTCTCTGCTTGAAACTTAAAGTAAATATGTCTTTTATGATAGTAGAATTAGTTTTATAATAGCAAGATATTATACCCGTAGTTATTAAGTAAATAAACACTGGTGAACATGAAATATGAGAGAAGGTGATGAGCCCTGCCTGATGGGATCATTTACTATCACCAAATGCCCCTGTTCACCTAGTAGTAAGGGTGTACCTTAGCTATACATACCCTTTTCTAATTTATTTAGTTTGGTTTTATTTTGAAATTAAATCTGGGTGAGACATAAAAAAATATGCTGCACAAATGATGTTAGGTAAGGAAAAGGGTAAAAATGTCAAAACTTTATTCATGAATACTTAAAGCTATAATTATGACTATATAGACTATTAAAAAAGAGAGAGGGAAGTAGGGGTCCAAGACCTCTTCCTGTTATACAATTTGGGTGTGGAACAAGTAATTATCAAAAGAAGGCACCATGCCGGGAAGGCTATGTAGCAGTAAGGCAGTGAGGTGAGGCAGCTACTTATTTGAGAAATGCTTATTTTATTTACCTTATAAGCTGAGGCAACTTATTTTATTTGAGGAATACTCAGCTGATTCCTCTACATTTAGCATGGAACAAATTTGTGTCCAAGACCTCTTCCTGTTACACAATTTGGCTGTGTGTAACCAAACTAGAAGTGCTCTACAAATCAAGGGACCCAGGGATCCAACATTATGTTATCATTATCAACTGATAATGTTAACATTATGTCAACATTATCAAGGGAACCAAGGGATCCAACATTATGTTTGTAAATCAACTGTATGCACTTTTCCTGAATAAAATGTATTTATTATTTATTTTTTAATCAGTAAGTATTAAAAGAAGGCACCAAGCTGGAAGGCTATGTAGCACCATTGTGTAACAATAAACCAATTTTTTTTTAACAAATAATGCACCTGTATGGTAAAACAAATCCTGTCAGCTGTAAAAATATTGATGCAGTTATTTAAATGAAAAATATATGAAAGAAATATTACTGGTTATTTTTATCCTATCTTTTTGTACTGTACAGTATATCCAAGGAAGTGAAAATTGAGACATAATGCACAATTTAATGAATGATTAGCATGGATTAGCAGTTCAAAAGAAATATGACTATTACATATCAACATGAGATCTTAATGATCCATTGTCAACATGATTTAATAAGGATAATACAGTACTGTATTTGTAATAATACAAACTATAATTTAAAATCTTTATTACTGATTTTTTTATTAAGAAGATTAGGTATACACAGCAATGTGCTGCTACCCTATTCTATATGGAATATTACACAGTGTAGATAAAAAACTAGCTATAAGTTTATCTAATACTCCCATCTCACAGGATGGTTAGACATACTGTACATGGAATCAATTTAGAAAATACCAGCCTCAATACAAAAAAAATCAACTCTGACTAAACAACTCTTCTCAATTTTCACAAGAGGTAAGCACTGAATCATGGAAACATTATATTATAATTACTCTTACCAGTTTCTACAAGACTCCTCTCAAATAATGTATTTTTAAACATGTTTAGGTATACACAGCAATGTGCTGCTTCCCTATTCTGTATAAAGGACCACACAGTGTAGATCAAAAACCAGCTACAAGCTCATCCAACATCCTCACCTCACAGGATGGCCAGTCATACATGGAATTAGGAGAGAACAAAATACTTAGTGCTGATCTATTAGCCTCCACTGGCAAAATCTGGGTGCAGCACAAGAATATCTTCCAATATTCCTGAGTGTATGAAGTAATTACAGAGCTCAAAATACCTCATACCATTTGGTATGAAGTCACTGATAACAGGGCAATCACAGATATGATGTTGGAGAGTATGTTCTCTCAAGTAGGACTGAAAACAGATGTTTTTTTTCCACCAAGAGGGCTATAAACCCATGGAACCGCCTACCCGCTGAAGCCGTAAATGCCAAATTCCAGCTCAAAAATATCATTAAGACAATTGGCGGGCCCTTTAACAAGCCGACGGCTTTCTGTCCTCTTCGAGGCCACTACATAGTTAGTGGCCCTTGGGTAAATTCAGTAAATATATACAATAATTGTCAGCACATCTTCCGAGCAACAAGGACAGCTACACAGTATCTCTTAGAATTACGTAGGTAAACAACAAATGTAACATATTTGTTTGCTACAATGTCGGTGCTGGCTGTAGAAGTTGAAAAAACATTGTTTTACTTCGAAATATACTAATTTTATAAGAAAATTCGACGTAAATAGGAGGCAGTAGAGCTCCGATAAGCCAGCGCTAAATCTTCAATATGAAGAATGTTGCTGCTTTCTGATTGGCCAAACGAAACACAGTAGTGACCTCTATCGGCACGCAGGTGAACCAACAAATTTCTTCCTAAGTGGACCTTATTGAATTGCACCTAAGCATCTTCTTAGGGCACACTTAGGAACCTTCGTAGCAAACCCACTTACGAAGAAATACACGGAGCTTCCTGAATCTAGGTCCTGAAGGCGTCGCTGGGGTACAGGGACGCCAGGCGGAGAGAGAGAGGGGGGGGAGAGGGAGATATAAGAGTATTGAAACAGCAGCCCCAGAGGTCATTATTTCACAAAGGCAACAGGACGCGGTGTGAGGCATTACTTCACCCGCTTACATCAAATTCTCAGATGGAAGAGGAAGAGGTGGGGATGGAGAAGGTTGTGAAAGAGTAGTTTTTGTTGGCCTTCACTTCCCGCCACCCGCCCCCCTCACGTCATGGGGGGGGGTGGTCTGGGCTGGCTGTCACCTCACCCCCACCCCTAACATGGGGGGGGGGGTCTGGGCTGGCTGTCACCTCACCCCCACCCTAACATGGGGGGGGTCTAGGCTGGCTGTCACCTCACCCCCACCCCTAACATGGGGGGGGGTTTGGGCTGGCTGTCACCTCACCCCCACCCCTAACATGGGGGGGGGGTCTGGGCTGGCTGTCACCTCACCCCCACCCCTAACATGGGGGGTCTGGGCTGGCTGTCACCTCACCCCCACCCCTAACATGGGGGGGGGGGTCTGGGCTTACAGTCGTGCACCTTCTGACAAAATGTCCCAGTCTGAAAGATAATGGTATGTGTTGCTTTCCTTATGTTCGTCTGGGTCAGTTATCTTTCGACAGACTCCTCGGTGAACCCGATACCGTTCATATACACCAAGCAATTAACTAACTAATATTTAATCATTATGAAGGAAATAAGATGGTGACTGAGTCTTGGTGAGGGAGTGAGGTTAGTGAGGGAGGGAGGGAGGAAGATGGGTTGAAGGGCCGGGGATGGGTGCATGGCAAGCACTCACCCGTCACCCATGAGTACACCCACCCAGTGTGAGTACACCCACCCAGTGTGAGTACACCCAGTATGTGTGAGTACACCCAGTACGTGTGAGTACACCCACCAGTACTCACCCGGCCAAGGTTAGTGAGGCTAGCCCCAAGCCTCTGGCCTATCGCGGGGAAAAAGACATTGTCTTATAGGTATAAATAATGGGGATACGGGGTGAGACCCAACCCCCCCCCCCTCTCCTTTACCCCCATCCTCTACATTCCTAATCCCCATCCTCCACTTCCCCCTCCCTCAGAATCCCTATCTCCAGCCCATCCACCCACCCCCTCCTCCTCCTCCTCCTCCCCACACACCTACATCACATTAGTATCAGATCAGTGTAATATAGTGCTTAGAGACGTCTCGAAAGCCTTCGACAAAGTGTGGCACACAGGCCTAAAATATAAGATATCTGGACTAGGACTTCCTGGGAGATTTACTGCTACCCTCTGCAGCTTTATAGACAACAGAACTGCTAGGCTTAATATCGGCAGCTACTTGGGTGACGTAATAGAATTGAAAAGTGGAGTACCACAAGGAAGCTGCCTCTCCCCCACTCTATTCAACATATATACAGCTGAACTCCCCCAACCCCAACATGGAGAATACATCACATACGCTGACGATGTCACCCAAATAATTTGCCAACCGGGACCATCAAAGCCGCTACTAGCCGACAAGACCAAGGCAGCAATTGAACTCATAAACAACTTTGAGAAGCAATGGAAAATTAGCACCAACAAACAAAAGTTTCAGATAATACACATTGCGAAAAGAAACCCGGACCCCATCATCCTTGACAACCATCCGATCCACTATGCGGAGGTAGGCAGAATACTGGGACTTATGATAGATAGAACAGGGATACAAATTCATGTAAGGGACCGACTAAACAAGCCAAAGCAGCATTAGGAAAATTGAAGAGATTCCGAAGCCTCAGTACTAACATTCAGATCCATCTATATAAGGCTCTAGTTCGGCCGCATCTAGAGTATCCCCCAGTACCACTACACACCATAAAGAAAACTAACATGCAGAAACTGCAAGCAGTGCAAAATAAGGCGCTAAGGAGAGCAGCAAAACACCATCCACCATATGATCAGACAATCCAGGAGCTCCATGAACTCCTGAACATACAGCCACTAAACATCAGACTGCAGCACCAAGCCACCAGGTTGTGGAACACCATCCCAATGTTAGAGGACCCAATGTTAGAAAGATTACTCCAAGATGAGACGCCCCGCTCCCACAGCTGGTGGCCCAAGATGAGACGCCCCGCTCCCACAGCTGGTGGCCCAAGATGAGACGCCCCGCTCCCACAGCTGGTGGCCCAAGATGAGACGCCCCACTCCCACAGCTGGTGGCCCAAGATGAGACGCCCCACTCCCACAGCTGGTGGCCCAAGATGAGACGCCCCGCTCCCACAGCTGGTGGCCCAAGATGAGACGCCCCGCTCCCACAGCTGGTGGCCCAAGATGAGACGCCCCACTCCCACAGCTGGTGGCCCAAGATGAGACGCCCCACTCCCACAGCTGGTGGCCCAAGATGAGACGCCCCGCTCCCACAGCTGGTGGCCCAAGATGAGACGCCCCGCTCCCACAGCTGGTGGCCCAAGATGAGACGCCCCGCTCCCACAGCTGGTGGCCCAAGATGAGACGCCCCGCTCCCACAGCTGGTGGCCCAAGAGCCTCGATTCACTAGATACATACCCCGCCCCACAGTACATAATTCCCAGATGAAATAATGACCAGATATGAACAACTCAATAAATAATAATAATAATAATAATAATAATAATAATAATAATAATAAAACAAAGAGCCTTAAACAGAACAACATGTGTGGAAGCATCGGAGTGTGTACATATGAATGCTACACAGTATTCATCTATAGACATCCATATATGGTGAAACACATGTGAAGAACCTCTCACACACTCACAGCTCCCTGACAAGAGGGAGCCAGCTTAGCTTAGCTGCCAACACCCACACATGGTGTCAGCAAGGCGGACAGCCCGCCTGCTTTCATACCTCTCACTGTATTTCCCACTTCTATACTTCCCTTCACCTATGTCTCTCCTTCCTCTTTACTCCCCACCCCCCAAAAAAAAAGTATCAGTAGTAGGGGAGGGCGGGGGAGGTCCGCCTTCCTTCATCCCCCCCCCCCCTCCGCCTCTGCCCCATCCCCCCCCAACAAAAAGTGCTATATATAAAACAGTTCCACACTGGAGGGAGTCGTAGAACTGGTGTGATTAAGACATGCCGTGGGTGTGACTGTGGGTGTGACTGTGGGCGTGGTGTGGGTGTGGTGTGGGTGTGACTGTGGGTGTGACTGTGGGTGTGACTGTGGGCGTGGTGTGGGTGTGGTGTGGGTGTGACTGTGGGCGTGGTGTGGGTGTGACTGTGGGCGTGGCGTGGGTGTGACGGGGACGTGGCGTGGGTGTGACTGTGGACGTGGCGTGGGTGTGACTGTGGACGTGGGGTGGGTGTGACTGAGGGCGTGGCGTGGGTGTGACTGAGGGCGTGGCGTGGGTGTGACTGTGGACGTGGGGTGGGTGTGACTGTGGGCGTGGCGTGGGTGTCACTGAGGGCGTGGCGTGGGTGTGACTGTGGGCGTGGCGTGGGTGTGACTGTGGGCGTGGCGTGGGTGTGAATGAGGGCGTGGCGTGGGTGTCACTGAGGGCGTGGCGTGGGTGTGACTGAGGGCGTGGCGTGGGTGTGACTGTGAGCGTGGCGTGGGTGTGACTGTGGGCGTGGCGTGGGTGTGACTGAGGGCGTGGCGTGGGTGTCACTGAGGGCGTGGCGTGGGTGTCACTGAGGGCGTGGCGTGGGTGTGACTGTGAGCGTGGCGTGGGTGTGACTGTGGGCGTGGCGTGGGTGTGACTGTGGGCGTGGCGTGGGTGTCACAGGGCGTGGCGTGGGTGTGACTGTGAGCGTGGCGTGGGTGTGACTGTGGACGTGGGGTGGGTGTGACTGTGGGCGTGGCGTGGGTGTCACTGAGGGCGTGGCGTGGGTGTGACTGTGGGCGTGGCGTGGGTGTGACTGTGGGCGTGGCGTGGGTGTGAATGAGGGCGTGGCGTGGGTGTCACTGAGGGCGTGGCGTGGGTGTGACTGAGGGCGTGGCGTGGGTGTGACTGTGGACGTGGCGTGGGTGTGACTGTGGACGTGGGGTGGGTGTGACTGAGGGCGTGGCGTGGGTGTGACTGAGGGCGTGGCGTGGGTGTGACTGAGGGCGTGGCGTGGGTGTGACTGTGAGCGTGGCGTGGGTGTGACTGTGGGCGTGGCGTGGGTGTGACTGTGGGCGTGGCGTGGGTGTGACTGTAGGCGTGGCGTGGGTGTCACAGGGCGTGGCGTGGGTGTCACTGAGGGCGTGGCGTGGGTGTCACTGAGGGCGTGGCGTGGGTGTGACTGAGGGCGTGGCGTGGGTGTGGGCGGTATACACCGTAGCCTACGTGACCGCCATCAAGAAGGTGGCCAAGGAAGGGAAGGTGACCGCACTGTGCTTGATGGCGGCCACCATCCCTTTGATGGGGGGGGGGGGGTGTCCTAGGCGGGCACGCCCCCCCCCCCCCTGGACGCAACGCCCGTGAAGGAGGAGAATAAAGAGGAGAGCAATAATGTACCATGGAGGCGCTGGTGGTGACCAGGACGCCCCAGCGCCCTCTCTTGTTAGTCTCCTGCCTCCTGGTGTTTATGTCTCCTGGCCACATCTACTCCCCTTCTACCCGCCTCTATCTCTCTCTCTCTCTCTCTTCCCCTCCCCCCCTCCCTCCTTCCTCCAGGGGTAAAAAGTAATGGCAGCCAGGGCGGTGGTTCCCCTCTCACCCCTGACCTTCCCTGGGCCAGACACCGGACCATATGCGCCCTCGAATTCTTCATCATGTTTCCTATCTCATGACGTCACAGGTTTGATGACGTCACAGAACTGATGACGCCACAGGCGTGAGAACCTTCCAGTGTTCATGACGTCACAGCTCTCATCAGTTTTAGTAGTGATGACGTCACAAATTTTTTGCGAGTTTTTACAATTAAAAACATTTAATTACATTTCAGATTATAATCTTACTACTAATTTTCTGTAATAAAAATACAATACTAATTTTAATAAAAATCCTGTACAATAATAATAGCAATAAATATATAATAATTGTAATAAATTAATATAGTACCTTATAACCTATACAGTCGGCCATATTCGGGGACAGGGAGCCTGGTAGGTTCCCAACTCATCCTCAGAATAGACAGTACGTTTTAATACTAAATGTAATAAATATATTTCCTGTCGTGCATAGTACATAATTACACTTATGGGGCTTTGAGCGGCCTGCGGCTGCAGGTTATATTTGCTCATAACTTGTTGTGGGCCGCTGCAAGCAACAGCCTGGTGGACCAAGCTCTCACAAGTCAGCTTGAGTAGAAGAACTCCCAGAACCCCATCAAGCAGGGCTGTTACATATACCTCCCCATATATTCTAGTTCTTAGTCTAGACACTCAAAAGTTTTGGACGACGTTTTCAGTTTATATTCTATACCTAAAACTTTTAAATATATAAGGAATTTCTTTCTCAGTTTTATTAAACAATAAAGATGTTATATAAATTTGAAAACATCCTAGGTTACTTTATAATTTTTTGAAAGGTTTTATTTTTGATTTATTAGTTTTATATAACTGTAATATCAATATAGCTATAGGTTAAGTACTAATTGTAATTAAGAAGCAATAAAATGCTTGTCTTCATACACTAGGTGGTTAGGTCGTGGTTTTCTATTCAGCTTTTCAGGTAAACTCTAATATTCACAATATTTTGGTACGATTCTGGCGATTAAGTGTATTTATGTACTAATATAAGCCTGTAGTCAAAATTGTACTTATTACACTTAGTATTAAAACGTATTGTATTCACCTAGTTGTGTTTGCGGGGGTTGAGCTTTGCTCTTTCGGCCCGCCTCTCAACTGTCAATTAACTGTTTACTAACTACTTTTTTTGTCCACACCACACACACACACACACACCAGGAAGCAGCCCGTGACAGCTGATTAACTCCCAGGTACCTATTACTGCTAAGTAACTAGCTTAGCATTTTAAAAGTACCGAATCACCTTCTGTGGTTGATTGTTCAATAAATCCCTGAACTATATGTTTAACTGATCTAACCCTGTCCATGGAGGACAGAATAAAATGTATATATGCTGGTTAGCATTGTAAATGTGTGGCCATGTTTGTGGTAGAAAATAATAATAAAAAAAATTGCTAAGTAACAGGGGCATTCAGGGTTCATGAAACTTTGCCCATTTGTTTCTGCCTGGTGCGGGAATCGAACCCGCGCCACAGAATTACGAGTCCTGCGCGCTATCCACCAGGCTACGAGGCCCTTGATGATGATGATGATAATACAGGAGAAGAATGCCCATTGGGGCGAGCCTTGAAGTGGGGACAGCTGAAGAGAAGTCGGTGAGAGGAAATGCTGAAGTTGAAGAGAAAAAGTGCCAGGGCTAGACCCAGCTGCTTGTCCGAGTGTCGATGCTGTATCAATCCCATATCTGGCTAGGCTGGGAGACGGGTCTGGAAGGCGGCAGTGGCAGGTTTTCTTTCATCTTGGTGTGTGGAGTGTGTCTTCAGTCAGGTACCACCATCTCAAAACAAGCAAAATTAGGTCCCCATCCCCCTAAAGAGGGGGAAGAGAGCGGCTGCCCTCAGTTGGTTGGTTTCTTTCTTAGCTATTTCTTCATGCTTCTTGTAAGCATGAAGAAGGCCCTTGTATATTCGGCCCCTGTATATACTGTCTATTCGGAGGAGGGGCTGTAGATGCCACACACTGACCACAAGAGTCTGGCCACAAGAGTCTGGCCACAAGAGTCTGGCCACAAGAGTCAGGCCACACACTGACCACAAGAGTCAGGCCACACACTGACCACAAGAGTCAGGCCACACGCTGACCACAAGAGTCAGGCCACACGCTGACCACAAGAGTCTGGCCACAAGAGTCAGGCACACACTGACCACAAGAGTCAGGCCACACGCTGACCACAAGAGTCAGGCCACACACTGACCACAAGAGTCAGGCCACACGCTGACCACAAGAGTCAGGCCACACGCTGACCACAAGAGTCAGGCCACACACTGACCACAAGAGTCAGGCCACACACTGACCACAAGAGTCAGGCCACACACTGACCACAAGAGTCAGGCCACACGCTGACCACAAGAGTCAGGCCACACACTGACCACAAGAGTCAGGCCACACTCTGACCACAAGAGCCACCTGTGTATAGCAAGTGAAGGTGTCGGTGATACATCACTGACACAACACTGACAGCTACCGTAATACATTAGGTATTAAGGCCACCTTCCTATACCGGTTTAAGAGTTACTTAATGAACAGGTCGAGAGGCTATGTATTCTGGCGAGAGTCGCCCTCACTCTCAGTGTAACAGTTCCCCGGGACCCCGTACAGGACCTCTTCTTCTCCTACCGCTAGCCAGCTATGTTTACAACCTTCTAAAAGCTTCATTAAGCCGTTCGTGTTGTTAATGACGCAACTTTATGCTACAGCTACAGACAATACTACACCGTCACTAACTACCCTTCAAGTAGACAATTAGACAAACTTCACAAGTAGGTTGTAACCAAGAAGCGTCTTATTAACACCAAGCAGATTACCTGTCGTCTTGGGGGGATGCAGGTGGCCCCTTGGAGCAGGTGGACGGTAGAGCGGGCCAGGAACCCGCCTCCAGTCACACCTGGACAGCCAGAGACGACCAGTAGTCCCATGGTTAAGTATTCGTCAACTGTTGAGTTGACACTTAAGCAACTGGTACACCAGGTCAGTAGGCGGGAGTGCAGAGCGAGATCTCTCTCCCTCAGTTGATTGTCTGCTCGGTCAGCCCTCGTAATTGTTGATACCACACTTCAGAACCATCTACCACACTTCAGAACCATCTACCACACTTCAGAACCATCTACCACACTTCAGAACCATCTACCACACTTCAGAACCATCTACCACACTTCACAACCATCTACCACACTTCACAACGATCTACCACACTTCAGAACCATCTACCACACTTCAGAACCATCTACCACACTTCAGAACCATCTACCACACTTCAGAACCATCTACCACACTTCACAACCATCTACCACACTTCAGAACCATCTACCACACTTCAGAACCATCTACCACACTTCAGAACCATCTACCACACTTCAGAACCATCTACCACACTTCACACCATCTACCACACTTCACAACCATCTACCACACTTCAGAACCATCTACCACACTTCAGAACCATCTACCACACTTCAGAACCATCTACCACACTTCAGAACCATCTACCACACTTCACAACCATCTACCACACTTCACAACCATCTACCACACTTCACAACCATCTACCACACTTCAGAACCATCTACCACACTTCAGAACCATCTACAACACTTCAGAACCAACTACCACACTTCACAACCATCTACCACACTTCAGAACCAACTACCACACTTCAGAACCATCTACCACACTTCAGAACCATCTACCACACTTCAGAACCAACTACCAATCTTCAGAACCATCTACCACACTTCAGAACCATCTACCACACTTCAGAACCATCTACCACACTTCAGAACCATCTACCACACTTCAGAATCATCTACCACACTTCAGAACCATCTACCACA